>VBRH01000366.1:32215-59692 GCA_014578085.1 Cardamine resedifolia | reverse complement strand
AAAAAAAAAAAAAAAAAAAAAAAAGAAAACCTCTCTTTTGGATGATTTCTGTTTTCTGATTTTTGAGGGTTTTTTCTTGTAAATCGAAACCTTTTGAAAAATTTCAGACTAATTTTTAGTTCGCAAATCCAAAAGCCCTCTTTAGTCGTTAGGGTTTCGAATTTCAACGTTGTATTTCTCTTCAAAAATCTTACCTTTGTTGCTACAAATTAGGGGTTTCTATATTTTTTTTAGATCCACGATTTCTTCAATCTAAAGGTTTCTCATTTCACGTTTATGTTTGCTTAATTTTTGAAAGATTCGGAGTTGTTGTTTGGGTTTCTGATATGGATCATGTTTTTAAAGATTTGTCAACAAACTTATTTTGGCTTTAGTTTTCAGTTTTTGTTGAAACCCAAAAGAAAGGGACGACACATAATATGATTGTGTTCTGTTCGGTTTCTAAATTGGGAAAATGGGTCCGATGTTGCCTAAGTAAGACTTGTCATATTAAGGTTGGATAATTAAATCTCTGTTTATCTTGCTGGCTGGGCAGCTTGATTTATAAACTTCAGTTTCTGCTAAGATTTGCCTTTATTAAGGCTTCTCTGTTAATGTCCCGAGGTGATAAATTCACCTCTCTACTTTAAAAACTCTAATATCTGGGGCATAATGATAACACGAATTCAATAATCTACATATTGATGGAGGAGAAAGAGGTATAACAATACTTGTACCTGCTAATGATGATGTTCGATTGGGGAATTCAATAATCTGCATATTGATATAAACTTCAGTTTCTGCTTAGATCTGCCTTTACTAAGGCTTGTCAAAGGATGTCACATAATGATAAATTCAGTTCTTTGCTTTATAAACTCTAATAGACTCCTGAGACATGACGCTATATAGTTCAACGTCTGCTTATTGATAAGACTTATGTGATGATGTCTGATATAAGGTCTATGCCTTACTCTTGTAGCTCTTCTGGTAAGTGAAGGCACATCTTTGTGCAACGCTTGATGGGATCGAGGCTCAAGCAAGGCACTAAAGAGAGAGAGAGAGAGAGAGATGGTGTCTGGACAATACATATAGAATATTCAGATCTTTGAATACAACACGAATATGACATCTTGGTGAGAAGGTATGTATCTCTGCTTAAAAGACTCTAATATCTAAGACATAATAATCCAATAGTCTGCATTGATGGGGGATAATGTTCTTTTAACAAGACTTGTGTGAATTGGGATATCATGAAAACATTCAATATTCTGTATATCGATAGAGGAGAAACGGTATAAACTGCTTAGATATGCCTTTATAGGCTTGTCCTGAGATTGATGAATTCAAAATTTTCTGCTTAAAGTACTCTATATCTGAAACATGCGGAGATAAAATTCATTATTCTGCTTTTGATAGGAGATAAACAACCTTGTAATAAGGCTTGTTTAAGGATATCCGATTGGGAAATTCAGTTGTATAGGTTGGGACAAGATAAAAAAAACATTCAATACTCTGCATATTGGTGGAGGAAAAAGCGATCTAAACTTCAGTTTCTGCTTTGATTTGTCTTTACTTAAGGCTTGTCAAAGGATGTCTCATAATGATAAATTCAGTTCTTTGCTTTAAAATCTCTAATAGACTCCTGAGACATGATGCTATAAAAGTTCAATATCTGCTTATTGATGGGAGATAAATGTCTTTTAATAAGACTTTTTTGATGATGTCCGATTGGGAAAATACAGTTGACTTCTACTGGAGGAAAATTGCCAAGAAATCCAAGTTGGAATTTTATAAATATTGTACTTAATCTTCTGTCTTGTAGCTCTTCTGGTCAGTGAAGGCACATCATTGTGCAACTCTTGATCGGTTTGAGGCTCGAGCTAGGCACTAGAGACAGAGAGAGAAGAACTACATTGTCTGCTTCATATTGATTTGCCTAGGTAAGACTCGTCAGAATAAGGTTGGATAATTGAATCTCTGTGATTAACTTCTTTATCTTGCTGGCTGGGCCGCTTGATTTATAAACTTCAATTTCTGCTTAGATTTGCCTTTATTAAGGTTTATCTTATGATGTCCCGAGATGATAAATTTCACCTATCTGCTTTAAAAACTCTAATATCTGGGACAGAATGATATATACAAAAAAAACATTCAATAATCTGCGTTGTATGAATTGGGATAACATGAAAACATTCAATATTCTGCATATATATTGATGGAGGAGAAAACAGTGGTAAACTTCAGTTTCTGCTTTGATTTGCCTTTATTAAGGCTTGTCTAGTGATGTCGGATAACTTCAGTTCCCTGCTTTACAAGGACTCAGCCTGTTATTAAGGCTTGTCCCGGGAATGACCAATTCAAAAGTTTCTGCTTAGATCTGCATTGAAAAGGTACATATTTAATGAATATCGTAGTTAGTCCTCTATGCCTAACTCTTGTAGCTCTTCTGATCAGTGAAAGCACATCTTTGTGCAACGCTTGATGGGATCGAGGCTTGAGCAAGGAATATTCAATGCTTCTGCATATTGATGAGGAATAATGTCTCTTAATAATAAAGTCTTCTGCTAATATTCTGATCTTATAGGGGTGTGACAAACTTGTGAACAAATGTTCTAATCTTACAGGAGGTTAAATGATCTGCTAAATTCTCTGCTTATGCCTATACGAAGGTTCATCAAATGATGTTCCAAGATTGAGAAAAATTCATAATTCTGCATAAGCTCTATATCTTACTAAGCTGCATGGTAGAAATTCAATTATCTGCTTAGAGCTGCCATTGAAAAGGCTTGTTGAATTAATCTTCGATGCCAAGCTCTTGTAGCTCTTCTAGTCAGTGAAGGCATATCATTGTGCAACACTTGATCGTTTTAAGGCTCGAGCAAGGCATTAGAGACAGAAGAGAGAGATTTAAGTGTCCCTAAGAATGAGAAATTAAATTCTCTATAATAATGTTCGTCAAATGATGTTCTGAGATTAAGAAAATTCATTATTCTGCATAAGCTCTACATCTTACTGAGCTGTGACAAGGAAAATCAAGTTTTTGCATAATGTCTATATCTTCTGAAGTTCTGAGTTGTGACAAGGAAAATTCAAGTTTCTGCATGATATAGATTCAATTTTCTGCTTAGATCTGCCATTGAAAAGGCTTGTTGAATTAATGTACATACATAAAGAAATCAAGTTGGGGACTTGATAAATAATGTAGTTAATCTTCTGTGCCTAGCTCTTGTAGCTCTTCTAGTCAAGGAAGGCACATAATTGTGCAACGCTTGATGAGAGTTTGAGGCTCGAGCAAGGCACTAAAGAAAGAGAGATCGTGACTTGACAATATAGTATTGTATAGAATATTCAAATCTCTGCATAAGCTCTATATCTTAGTGAGCTTAAAGTTTCTGCATAAAGTTATATAGGTGGGACTTTATGAATAATGTAGTTAATCATCTGTTCCTAGTTCTTGTTGCTAGTCTTTCTAGCGAATGCACATCAATGCGCGAAAGCTTGATTGGTCTGAGGCTCGAGCAATACACTAAAGAGAGCCAACACTTATACAAACATAAACATAAATGAATATACACCAAGGTGAATAAATGCACAAACACTAAACACAAATATAAACATAAACACATATACACGAAGGTGAGCATATACACGAAGGTGAAACAGAAATATAAACATTAACGCATACACACCAAGGTAAGAATACCTTACACTAAACGGAAACATAAAAGGTGAGAATACATTACACTAAACACAGACATAAATATAAACACATATACACCAAGGTGGGAATTCATTACACTAAACAAAAACATAATTATCGTTCTGACAAACAAGCGCAAACACAAACTTGTCAACACTAACAAATTTAAAAGCAATAAAAACACAAACACTTACCAAAATAAAAAGGTAGCACAATGGCAAATGCTTACTAATGAAAATGTCTAAGACAAACACAATGTAAAGTTCAAAGTTTAAATGTTAAACGCAAATACTAAAACGAAAATGTGTGAATGCGGACACAAATTTGTGTTTACACTTAGTTTGAGACAACACACATTTTCCACAAATGAACACAAATTTGAATGCAAATTCAAAATATCAATAATGCCACTTCTCCTATTCATCTATTTTTATATTATAAAAGGACGCAAACGTTTTTGGTGGATTTAGCATAAGACTTGCTTACCAATTACAGAATGAGATGGAAATTGTTCAACGTGTGCTTCTTCTCTTTAATTAATCTTGCAATTC
This sequence comes from Cardamine resedifolia, assembly GCA_014578085.1. NCBI lineage: Eukaryota > Viridiplantae > Streptophyta > Magnoliopsida > Brassicales > Brassicaceae > Cardamine > Cardamine resedifolia. Next base: position 55,462 of record VBRH01000366.1, on the reverse strand, counting down.
CAAAAAATAATTACGAAATTTTTTTGGCCCAAATCATTTTTTTACCCAGAACTCCCTTCAGATTGAAGATTTGAAAGATCGCCCACCGCCTTTCTTTTTTCCAGCAATCGTTGTTCTAAGTGCTGTTAGTGAGACTCAGTAAACCCGGTCCACTGTAGGTGCTACTTCTTGCTCTTTTGCCGAACCGAATCGAATTAAAGGGAACCAAACATCCAAAAATATCTGAATGGTTTATTTTTTAAAAGGTTTTGGGTACGTAAACTAAACCAAAACTAAATCAAAAATCGTATGGGTATATGAAATACAACTATCTACCAAAAGCTATTTGTTATATTTATATTTGAAATAGCCAAAATACTAAAAATTATAATTGTAATTATAAAAATTAAAATTAAAATTACATGAAAATATGAAATATAGTTTTTTATTTTTTAGATATTTTAATTATTTCAAATTTAAAGTAACCAAACTGAAGCGAATATCCGAATACCCATGTATATTCTGTTCTAAGTCGGTTTTCAATTATAGTATCTATACCAAATTGATCCCAAAAATACTCAGAACAAAAAGAATTCTAGTTCCTATATGGATCTTATATTAACATATCTAAACTACTAATCTGGAACAAACCAAACCGAATACTCAGATGTCCAGACCGAGAGTGAACTGATTACTGGATGTCTGGATCGATATGAATCAATGTGATTCAATCTGCGACAACAGCCAATCAATAGATTAATGAAATTATATATATATACTAAATTCACGTACAAATATTTTGTGAATATATTGTCAAAATCAATTAACGTTCAAAGTAAGTTTGATCGATCACATATTAAAAAATAAGAATAAAGCTAGATTTTCGAGATGACAATCTAGATAAAAACAGAAAGAACAAATATCTAAAGTTTTAAGGATTTTTAACTATTGTTAACTGAATCTTATGCAATGATTTTTGGATACTTTGTGAAGAAGATGTATTTTTATATTTATATTAATTTGAGGAGGTTAGAGTTTTCATTTTCGACCTTAGATTTTTTTTCTTCAAGCTTTCTTTTTTCAAACATGACTCCTATTTTTGGTAAGTTTCTTTTTTGTCATCTAGGTCGGTGCCGAGCTTGTCAGACTGTACTTAATGAGCTTTATACCAATTAATTTGGGTCAGGTCTTGAACAAGGTGTGGAACCTATACCAACAAAATATGTTTTTATAGTCTTTTATTGAATTTTTATAAGATTTTGGTTGTTTTGAAGGAAAACGAGACGATTTAAGATATAAACTCGCTTTTAGAGATGTAGGATAATGTAGAATCGTTAAAAGTTTGACACTCATCAGATTTGAAAGGTTTCATGATGTCTAGTTGAGCTGATTTTTTAGACAAGATCTTTCTTTGGGTTACCTTTCATTTGACACCAGTTTAAGGTCAATTTACTAAAAATATGCCTATTTTACTTTAAATAAGTCAATCTAGCAAACAAATGACGTCGTATATGCAGAAATTGTCCATGAATTTTGGACCGACGGGTCCATAGTTAAGACTTGACTGATCGAGCACAACATTAAAAGCCCATATTTGTATGAGATAAACCCAATATGTAGACCGAGAACATTATTTGAAGGCCCAAAATAAAACATTAAAAGCCCAAAAAAAACACATGCGTATTACATAAAAAAGAGCTCTCAACTCTCTCAACAATGTCGGTCGGAAAAATCTTGTAAATCCCATTCCGATTTAGAGCGAAAGGAAGCGGGAGGAGAAGATGTCGGGTATGGGGGATGGCTACGTGGGTACAGCTCAAGATGCGGTAAGGATACGGCGGCTGCAGAAGCAAAGAGAAGCGGAACGCCGTAAAATCCAAGAGTTGAAGAGCAAGACTGCCTCCGGCAAGGACCAATCTGGTCTTCTCCAATTCGGCACCAGCTCTTGTGAGGTTCGTTTCCACCAATCACTATAGACTTCTTTCCGATTTCTAGGTTTATTCTCTCGATTCACAACTTGTGATTTCTTTGAATTAGATATTTAGGGTTTAGCATTATTACAACTGCGATTGTTCTCAGAGTGATGATTCCCAGAACATAATTAAAAAATCATTACTTTTGAAATTGCAGTTTTGGTGTCTTAAGTATTTACGAATCCCAAATGTTTGTTATGTTTTTTTCAGATTCTTGACACTGCTTTCAAGAAGGAAACAGTTGGTTTAGTTACAAGAGAGGAATATGTTGAGAAGGTAAAATTGGAGTCATGGCTTCTGGTCAATTTTTGAACAGTCATGTAGATTATTATTATGTTGTTTAATTGTGTCTGTCATATCTGTAGAGGGTTAATATTCGTAATAAGTTTGAGGAAGAAGAGAAGGAGAAACTGCAGAAGCTACAACAAGAGTGAGTTTTTTTTTTTAATTTCCATTCTTTTGTAGTTATTGATGTTTTGATTAAGCTTCATTGACTTTGTTTGTTTCTAAATTACAGGGAAGAGGAGCTGCAGCTAGAGAAGCGTAACAAGAAGAGAAAGATTAAGGGATCCTCCCGCTTATCTTTTGCTGAAGATCTTGACAATGGCAGTGATGAAGATGATGTAGAAAACAGTAAGTGGATTCATTCATCAATTTCGTAGTAGATCGGAATTTGTTTACCTGGACCATACTCATTAAATGATTCCTGACTATGTTATTATGACACCAGTTTGATTTGTGCTAGTGGTAGGATCAGGTGTGATACTTGCTGTCGTTCAACTTTTTCCCCTTTTTTGTCTGTAAGTTGAAAAATTATAGAGCTCTTTCTTTGAAAGAATGAAACTCATCATGTGTTAAAGACATTAGTTCTTACAATTGTAGATCGAAGTCGTGCTTGGTTTTTGAATCTTCTGAGATGACAAATAGCTTGTGGGCATAGGAGTTTCAGACTAATCTCATCTTTTGCTTTCTTCTTTACTTTACATATTTGGTAACTTCTATCATGTACACTCTTTATGCAGAAAGTTCTGAGACAATAAATTTACGCTGCGGAAAACTTGGCAAGGACCCCTCAGTGGAAACTAATTTCTTGCCTGACAGGTGATCTCTTGCTCTCTTGTTTACCTTTATCTTCACTGCCTGCTTTTGCTGTAAGTCTTAACTTTAGCTGTTGTGTTTTGAGGTTGCTGTTTCAGTGAGCGGGAGGCAGAGGAACAAGCTGAACGTGAAAGGCTGAAGAAGCAGTGGCTTCGTGAACAAGAGCAGATTAAAAGTTGTCCACTTTCCAGTTCCTTCTAACTTCATTAGTAACTCTTGATTCGAAGAAGATTGCCTGACTTTTATTGTTTGTTTTGTAGACGAGCCTCTTCAGATTACTTACAGTTACTGGGATGGGACTGGCCATAGACGAGTTATCCAGGCAAGCACACGCTACATCTTTGTCTTGCTGTTTGAGCTTAATTCTGATTATATACTTACCTCAATGTTATACCCTTTTACAGGTCCGCAAGGGTGATGCAATTGGGAATTTTCTACGGGCTGTTCAGCAGCAGCTTGCCCCTGATTTTCGGGAAATTCGGACAGCATCAGTTGAAAATTTGCTATATGTAAAGGAAGATCTTATTATCCCACATGTGAGTACCCTTTATAGTAATGAACACTTGTCAAGTTGTTTTCCTTTCACTATCTAGAACTTAATGATGACATGAGGATTTTGTTTGCAAATGCAGCAACACAGTTTTTACGAGCTGATCATTAACAAAGCAAGGGGGAAGAGTGGCCCGGTAGGCCTTGTCAACAGATTTTTTAAATTCAATTTATATAGAAAATGGTAGCTGAGGCTCCTACTGCACCATTTCTTGTTAACAGCTGTTTCACTTTGATGTGCATGAAGACGTGAGAACAATAGCAGATGCAACGATAGAGAAAGACGAGGTATGTTTCTTTGATCCAGTTGCATCAGTAAACATAGTAAGTTTGTTGATGATAAGTGATTTCTAAACCTTTGTAAAATGTGTTGTTGTTAAAGTCGCATGCGGGTAAAGTTGTGGAGAGGCATTGGTACGAGAAGAACAAGCATATATTCCCTGCTTCCAGATGGGAGGTAACTCTCTCTAATCACACTTTCTATGAACTATTAATTCTTAGCTAATCTAGACTTTAAATCTAATCTAATTGCAACTTTTTTGGGTAGATTTACGACCCGACGAAGAAATGGGAACGGTACACAGTCCATGGGGACTGATTGTGGATCAGAAGATCCTTTTGATGGATCACTTTGTTGACATGATTGATCAGATTTGGTGTAATAGTAGTGGAACGTTCATGGAACTTTTTTAATGTTTATTCTTCATATTATATCAGTTAACCCTCAATGTACGCATTACATTTTCTTTTTTTTTACTCTTAAAATCATAGAAATAATTATTTAAAATTCCTTTAATTGTCTCCTGTTATTTTTGAGATTTTTTTCATATGAAAATTTTGTGTGAGATCTTCCTGATGTATATATAATAATAATGTTTATAAGGTAACGAAATCGCACAAAAACCAAATGAGAGATCAGACAAAACGGTGTCGTTTTTGAGAGTTTCTATGGTTGTGTTGAATTCGGAAACTCGTGTCTGTTTTCTTTTGTTCCATAAATACCAAAGAGGAGACTGTCCTCTCATTTGCAAATTCGTTGACCAAAGCGATGATGAATCTTAGGGTTTTGTTCCTCGCTCTCCTTCTCCTTGCATCTCCTCTTCTTCAAGGTTTTCTCTATTTTTTTTCCCCTGGATTTTGTAGATCTAGATCCGTTTGTATCGTCGCGTTTTCTTAGTTTACAGTTTCAGATTTGTCGATCTCTGGTTCCGATCTGGTTTCCGGTGAATGTTACGATTCTTATGTATCGATCCGAGTGAAATTGAGCTCGTTTTATACAATTTTCCATTGAACATTGTGGTTCTGTGCTTTAGCTATTTGCTTCCAATCGTTGAGCAATGTAATAGATTGTAGATCGAATGCTAAGTTATAGATTGTTCATGCATGTCTTTATCTTTGTTAGATTGAAATGGTTTTCAAAGTATTGACAGCTCCTTTATGTTTGAAGACGTTAGTCCTGATTGATGAGTATTATTATTATTCCAGTTGCTAGATGTCAAGCGGATGACGACGATCATTCCAGTCTTGTTGATGATGTTGTTGGAGAAAGCAGTGATTCTGGAGTTGAGGAAGATGATCAGGATTTGGATTTGAACTTGATCTCAGCTCCAGGAGTTGAGACTGTTTGTGTTTTCCCCAAAAACAGTGCCAAATGTAAGCAATTGCCCACTTTTTTCACATGTTTATCTATCTTTTGTTATTATCTTTTTTAATGCCCATTGTTTGTTTCCTGCAGTGGTTCCAGCTGGAGAAGAGACTGAGCTTCTTGTTGGTTTGAAAAATGATGGTAAGCTAATTTAATTACCTCTTTTTGTTTTTTTCTGTTGGCTTTAATATCTCCAATTTGGCTGTGTGACATAACAGGGAAAACTAGCGTCGGTGTGATGGGAATTAGGGCCAGTGTTCATCTTCCTTATGATCATAAGTTGTTGGTTCAGAATCTAACCATGCTGGTAAGCTGTTTGAGGATTACACGTTGGGATGTTGTTTTTTATGTAAATTCTAGATATTTGTTATCATTTTATCTAATGAACGTGTTTTCTGATGTTCTCGTGCTGCGTTTTTTTTCAATTGCAGAGATTCAACAATGCATCCATCCCAACGTCTCTTCAAGCAACATTCCCGTACATCTTTGCCGTCAGCCAGTACCTACAGGTACACACACATACCCAACAGTATCATTCTCATTCATTGTAAAACTTGGGAAAGATGTGATCTGACTCAGTGTTGTTGGTGTCTTGTACAGCCTGGAGCATTTGATCTGGTGGGTTATATCATCTACGACGTGGAAGGAAAGCCATTCCAGAGTGTCTTCTACAACGGAACTATAGAGGTGGTTGAATCTGGAGGTCTTGTCAGTGGTGAATCTGTCTTCCTTCTAACACTCGGAATTGGTCTCCTCCTCCTTCTCGGTCTTTGGGGATACAGCCAAGTACAACGTCTCACTAAGGTAGTAAACCATTGGATCTCTTTATTCTTTCCGGTAAATCATTTGTACAGTTAATATTCATTTGACGACAATCTTCTCTATTACCAGAAAACCAAAAAGGTGTCCAAGGTGGAAGTAGGAACCAGGTCTACCGATGCATCACTCGATGAATGGCTCGAGGTTCGCTTCTCTCTCTCTCTTTGTTTATCTTCTCTACTCTTTCATTGTGATTGAATCTGGTTGAAATGTGTGTTATTACATTATTATGCCTTCAGGGAACAACTTTGGCCAAGACATTGTCTGGGAAATCGAAGAACAAGAAGAACTAAAAAGAGCTTTTTTGGCTCTTGCCAGTTTTTGAAAGAGTTTCCAGAGTTTTAAAGTTCAGTCTTGAGGAAATTTAGGGTTTTAAACGTTTTTTTTTGTTTTGTTCAAGCAATTGTACTATTTAGACAATTTTTACTTCTTGCCATAAATATTCTCCTCATGAAACGACTTTAACATATATAATGTGGTTTAGATCTTCCGTTTCCATGGATAACAACACATCAGTACCTTTTAAAACAACACATTAACATCTTTAGATTACTTTTACTAACTTAATTTTTATAAAAACAATTACAAATCAGCCCTGACACTATGTTCTTGAGGAGCGGAACGATGCGGTTGGTTGCATCGGAATGCATCCTGGCTCACAGTTAAGAGTGTGGCATATTCTAATGTTAATGTATAGTTTTAGACTTTAGAAAATACATTAGCATGTCGTATATTCTAAATCAAACCGGAATCACTCATACAAAAGCTCGCGATTTCCATTTCCTTTGAATGTGGCTTGGGGTTTTATGTAGAACATACAGAAGAAACTGTCGAGATAAGTTTACTCGATGTGAATAGAATCGCAGCTTTTAGTTACAATGATCTCAACCAAAGACCCTTTTTTTTTTCTCTGTCAAACCAGAGCTCATGAATCAATTTTTGTTTTTCCATTATTAGTTCAAGAAGAAGAAGAAGAAGTAAGAACACAACAACAACAAGAAGGTCGCTAACCTCCCTTTTTATTTCTCATCTCATCTGTTCCATGGAGGATAGCGATTTCCGTTACTGATACTTCTCAATCAAGCAGCAACTTTCTTCGACGTGACTGAGTTCACAATGGTTGCAAACTCAGGACCCTAAAGTCACATCAAAGGTGAGTGTGAGTGTGAGCTTTACTTCTATTCATCAATCGCAATATCCACTAAGGTCTAAATTTTACTTACCTTCAAGGAGGCACCACCGACAAGAAATCCATCAATGTCTTCTTCTTTGGCAAGCTCTGCACAGTTGCCCCCATTGACAGAACCTGGGAAATTGAGTAGCAAAAAAAATCAACATAAAGTTTCATTTGGCAGAGAATAACTAAATTTAACGCACCTCCGTATATGATTCTCGTTTTGGATGCGACTTCCTCAGAAACATTCTTCTTGAGCCAACCGCGGACAGCTACATGGACTTCCTGTGCTTGCTGAGGAGATGCAACTTTACCAGTTCCAATTGCCCATACAGGCTCGTATGCAACCACTACATTGTCCCAGCTAGGCACAGCATCTGAAAATTACATATAAACTACTGCTTTTATTTGAATTTAAACATGATTCGGAACATGAGACAGTAAGACAAGAGTGTTACCAGCAAATGCCTTGAGTTGCTCGAAGCAAACATCGAATGTTTTGCCTGCTTCCCTCTCTTCTAGCTTTTCCCCAATACAAGCTATTACTCCAAGACCTTCACTCAATGCGTAAGCAGCTTTCTTCCCGATAAACTATATATGGTTGTGTTGAGAACAGAGCAAACATGTCTTCACAAACCTTTCTAAACAACTCACGACTTTTTATTAAGTATTTTTTATAAACTGACCTCATCCTTTTCTCCAATGACATGTCTCCTTTCGGAATGCCCAAGAATAACCCACTTGCAGCCGAGGTCTTTGAGCTGTTCTACGCTGTATAGTAAACGGGTGACATTTAGTGATAAGGTTTATATATATATATATAAGCCAGTAAGCCTTAGTAGCAGAGCTCAGTTATTTTAGGGAATTTTCAATCATATAAACGGAGAGATATAGTATAAGTGAATAAGAGAAGTTGTAACCTGATTTCACCAGTGAAGGCTCCACCTTTCCCAACCCAAGAGTTCTGACCCGATACATCAATACGGTCAGTCAATGAAGATTTGACCTGGTCGATGTAGACAAATGGAGGTGACACAACAACATCTACACAGATCAGATCACACAAAAACGATCATCATGAGCATGAGGTCCTCAGGTTTCAAAAGAAGATTGACATTTTCAAGTATGAGTGGATGTAAAAAAATCATTGGAAGAGTAGTAGAAACTGACCTACATCAGCTTCCAAGGTTGCAGTGTTGAGATCAGAAACAAGCTTGGCAATGGAGTCTTTAGTCCCGTTCTAAAACACATGCCACAAGAAGACATTAGTTTCAGGAGATACACAAGAAAAGAAAAGACTTTTGGGGGCATTGTACTTACACACTTCCAGTTTCCTCCAACGAAAAACTGCAGCATAAGAAAGAGAGTCAAAATATACAAACACTCAACACATTAGTGAATTGAGATCAATTTAGGGGGAATTTAGATTCTACAGATACTAAAAGGAATAACCTTTGTGATGGTATTTACAAGAAATGAACTTTATCCAATCCTAAACCATTAATAATCTAAGCATTTTCAATAGAGTTATTAGGATTAAAAGTTGGAACCTTTCCGGATCCAGCCATGGCAACAACGCCTCTGGGAGAGCGGTGCGAAGAAGAAGAAGAGGAAACGAGACGGGTAGAGGAATTAACGCGGTGGACGAAGGATTGGGGAGAAATGCGGCGGAGGCCGGAGAAAGAAGGAGTGCCACCGGAGACTTGGGCAGTGAGAGAGGTTGCCATGTCGTTGGAGTTTGGCGTGTAGTGTGAGTGGAAAAGAGTTAGATGAGACAGAGACGAGACTGTGACTCTCTCAGCTTAAGCTTAAGGTTAAGGCAAAGTAAAGGAGAGATAGAAGAAGGCGATGAGGAGGTTTGGTGGTGCTCCTCACTTTCTGACTCTCAAGGCTAATTTTGTCTTTTCATCAAATACGAAGACACGAGTCTGTTTCTATCCTTATCACGCGCCTACCTCGCGAATCCTTATCACGCGCTTTGAACCTGAAGCCGATCTGGTTACCAAAATGGCCGATGAGAACCATTCCATATTTCATTTTAAAATTCTTAGTGTATAATATAATATAGTGGTGACAGCTATTTCATATTTTATGGGTTTTTCCAAATTTCTTTTTTCTCAGATTGGTATGTATTCTTGGAAAATGCAGTTAAAAATACTAATATTTACGGCATAATCTACGCTCTATGTATAAATAATTCAATACTATAATTTCATTTTGGGGCGACGTGTAAAGAAGAGAAAAATATATTGGATAACACAATCAGAAATGACCAATTTTTACATCACCACACAGTGCCTATACGAGACAACCAGAAAAAAAAAGGTATCATAATTCATCAACCAGACCACATCTCCAAGAAACTTGACTGATACCGAAGCAAGAAGAGCAAGAGAACTATAAAAGCCGCCACTCCCCACGGCGAGCTTCCACCGTCAACTCCAGCGCCACCGGGACTCACATAAGTCCGACGACGGTTAGAAAACACACCGAGAAACGCGTCAGGGTTCTCCATGGAAGATAACCAGCGGACCAAGACGATGAGAAACAGAGGAATCAAGAGAAGAGCAAGATTCATCTGCTCTGCCGCGGACTCGGCTGCTTCTTCGAAGCTGAGGTACCATGAAGTCAACAAGAACACTGAAGCGACGGCTAGGATTAAAAGGACTGGGTACGGTAGAGGTGAGAGCGAGAATGATTCCAAGATCGAAGCTCCTCCTGTTCTTCTCTCTTCATAAGCCATATTCTCTAATAATAATAATGATGATGATGAGAGAAGCTCTTCTTTCTTTCTCTGCTTTTATGTATGTGTTGAGGAAAACTTATAGAAACTGCCTTTTGGTTAATATATTATTATTATGTGTGACCCACGGATGACCTAAGAATTATATAATAAAAGATCCTATGGGATATCTCAAGTAAATAAGAGTATTATTACTCGCAAATGGAGTAAATACTTCATTTTAACTGGAAGTAAAATGATCTCCTTTTCTTGTCTTTTGTTGAAATTTTTGTAACAATCTTTGATGCAATCAAGTTTGTATTACATGAATTATATAAAATCAAGATGGTAAGTAGATCATCTTTGTTTTGAGTAAAACAAATACCTTTTTTTTTAATAAAACAAATACTAAATAAAGAAAGAGTACAATATTAAGTAGTGGTGGGCATTCCGGTTTACGGTTTGGTTTCGGTACGGTTTTTTGGTTATATAAAAAATGAAATCATTTAGAAACCGATTGAAATACTGTTTGGTACGGTTTGGTTTTCTTCGGTTTACGGTTTTACCCGTAATTCATTCGGTTGGTTTGGTTTTGGCTTCGGTTTTTGTAGATGATTTCATGATTTTATAAAAAATAATAACTAAAAACTCAAAATCAATACATTGAAATTGTAATTATATATGTACTTGTAAAATGTCAAAACTCAAAATCAAACAATTGAAAAATTAAAACTCAAAATCGATTCTACTAGAAAACTTAATGAGAATGGAAATGAGACTTGCAAAAATAATTTGATGAAACTCTAATAAAGAATAAAGAAATGATCCAAAAATTTAAATTATATATAAGATATTTATATATCTAAATTTTTGTATATATATTTTTATTATTCTTTTCTGTGCAACCGTTTTAAGGTTTTTTTGTTAAAAAAAATTAAACTAGGTAACATAACTATTTATTTAAACATATGTAAAAAGTAAATTTAAAATTTTTAAAAAAACCACGGTTTTACAGTTTTAAACCGAACCGAACCGAAACCGAAATAATTTTTATAATCGTAACCGAACGGGTTTTTAAGCAAAAACGAAACCGAACCGAATTACAAATTTATTGTTCAATTTTTTTGGTTACGGTTATTTTGTCCACCCCTAATATTAAGCATTATAAGAATGCCTTGCAAAAGTATTGTAGAGATAGATACTAGATATGAATAAAATTGTATGTGTTTAAGGAATCTAACTGCAAATCTTAAATCACGTTCAAACATGCTTGGAAATTTTAGAAGTATTGAAGGCTTGTGAGAAAATAAATTTGATCAAAAATTAGTTGGAAATTTCTTTTAAAAAATAGTTAGTCAGAAATTGGTTGAAAATATAATCGGAACAACATGATAAAAATTGGTCGGAAACTTTGATAAAAAAACATGTATTGGCTCATGTAGCAAACTTCGATAAAAAAAAACATGTATTGCCTCATGTAGCAAACTTTGCATGAATTGTACACAAATTTCCGACTAATTTCTAATCATCCTAAAAATTATTGGAAATGGACATAAAATTTATGACTAATATCCGGGTTGGTAGAAATTATTTAACCATTTTCGACCAAGTCTCGAGATTAGTGTTATATTTCATTTTATTGTTAAATGTTTTAAATGTTAATTGAACAACATTCGGCGTAGCAAAGATCTTTGGAGTATCTTTGATTACCCAGCAAAGATCCTTTTGAACTTTAGGTCTAAAGCAGCACAACAGTCTTTTTAATTATGAACTTGCAAGTGGTTTTGATACATAGTGGTATATAGAGGGTTACTATAAATGCGTGGCAGATTTTTAATTTTTGTTGTTGTTGTAATCCGGAATTTGTACCCAAAAAAAGAAAATAATATCATAAGGTTTATATGCGTATTTGTCAAACATTATGGGATGTATGCAGTCTATATAATAAACTATTCCAATTAAATTCTGCATAAAATCATTAATATAATTTTACCAAACACAATAAATCTAATCTTTCAATTTTCTTAACAAATAACTTATTTTAAAGACTTATTTTTGAATATTTGAAATGTAAAAGATGAGTAATTGTATAGCTGATAAATGATAACGTGGATAGAGATGATTTGCCGTTTTTCTTACTTAGGAATTTTGTGTTACTTTTGTCTTTGGACTTATCATACACAGTTGTAGGTGGAGCGTCGTTATCAAATTTCCTTATTTTTCTTTGCTTTAATTGTTATCATAAGCAACACAAAATTCAAAGATGACATAAATCATTTGACCTTTTACCCTGATCACCTAAATTCAACAAAATGACATAATTACACTGTCAATTCTCAGCTTTTCTTTACTAATTGCATAATTATGAATACAAACTTTTAGTTATTTCGTTATCCAACTATCTTATTGATGAAAACATATGCATTCCAAAATTTTATAAATTTATTTACCACCGTCGGGTTTTGATTTTATCTTTTAAGATTGAATTACTTTGTACAGTTGAAAATCTAATTTTTTGGAGAATATTATACGTTTGGTTAAAATTAACTTTCAGAAATACAAGGAAACAATATGTAAGAGAAAAAAAAAACTAAAAGTTAATATTGAATATTGATTGACGTCAAAGCATACCAAAATGGGTACTCACGCCACATAGGATATATGCTTCACGTTAACATCAACAATACCTACAAATTACGAAAATATCGATTTACATAAACGCAAACGCGGCAACACTAACCGCGGTCAAAAGGCGATCAAAACTAGTAGTAGCAAACGCATTTCCAGCGACCACAGGGACAGTAGTGAATGGATCGTTTAGACGTTTCAAGGCAAGAGAGACACCGGACGGCAAAGAGCAGAGCCAAAGGAACCGCAGCAAGGAGGAGCCAGCTCAGCATATTTTCGCCTGAGGAGACACTAATCTCGAATTTCACGGCGGAGGAAAGAGCTAAGAGGACGAGCGCCACCGTGATCATGACTATTACCGGCAACGGCGATGCCGTTACTCTGCACCGTCCGCAGCAGCAGCCGTGGTAATGCATCGCCCACTCTTTTGTTTCTTTGTTTGCTTTAGTTTGTTTAATGGCTATTTTATTTGTGAAATGCTTTTTATTACTCGGAAGATAATAAAACAAAGTAAGATATAGAGTCAGAAAGAGATAATGGTTTGTTAGGTATACTATAAATGATATTATCATAGTCCATGGACCATGATGATATACACTAACTATTTGGGAAAATCATTAGTACTAGTGAGGAAATTACGAAGCAATTTATGTGGTCATTTACATATGTTATATGTTGATTAGTCGGGCCATATGTCAATAACTATTCGTATTGACATTCAACTAATAAATCATTTTGGATCGTCATGTTTCTTTTGCTTTTATATTCTCACATTCACATATCATCTTCACTTGTAATCTTTTCTAAGGTCTTCATTTGTTTACCTTTAGCTACTACACATATTGGGTAAAGTTTTTTGGTTTGTTTTGTGAATTGTAATATAAATCTATATTTATAATTCCACAACAGAAATTAATTAGTTGGTAAAAAGTGATAGTTTAACAATATTGATTGTAACTTATAAAGATCGATTTCTATTCTATTCACTTAACTGTTGTTAACTGGAAAATATAAGATTAGTTTGAAATCGATCCAAAAATAGGCAGATCTTTAGATCCTAATCGGATTTGCGTGAAATATTAGTGATTGGTGGTTAGGACATGAAAACAAGGAAAGCTTATCTTAGTGGTCTAGGATGAAAAAGACACTCACTTCACGTTGCTCCACTCATCTGCATAAAGCTTTAAATAATTTAATGTTCTGCCTAATTTCTAGGCTCCATATCAGTGACCTTTTCTATATAGACAACAGTATTTATCTATTTTATTTATTTAAGTTGATTTGATTCATTTTAATTAAAAACCACACACAAAATGAGCTTTTGATTAAAACCTTGGATAGTGTACAAGTGTAATTTGAAAATTTTGGTAGTTTATAGATGCCCAAAAGGTTTCGATGAAATAAGTTTGACTGGATAGCTAAAAAATATTAATTGTAAATTTATGACGTTTACAAAATATTTTTTTAAAAGGAATTAAGTTTAGTGGAAAATATTTGTGTAGTATATGGAAATAAACTCTTAAAAATATAGATAAGATTTTTTTGACAAAAAGCAAAATATAAACTTACCATTTTTGGTAATATATAGAAATAAATAAATTTATATATTTATAAGCATTTATTAAAATAAATCCTAATAAAAATTGGTAAATCTAGGAATAATTATTCCACATTAAAATGTCAAAAATATAAAATATATTTTTACCAAAAAAAAATAAATATATAAAATATATTTTCGGAAGAAATGAAGATCGGGCCTAAAATGGGGGTTTGTCCCGGCCCATTAAATTTGAGTCATTTTTAACTGGTATGGGGTAGTGCAATATCTTATATTTACAGATTTACCTGTAAAACTTTCTCCTCATTTTACAATTTACAGAGAAAGCAGAAGGAGAAGAAGAAGAAGAAGAAGAAGAAGAAGGAATAGAGGGCATGAAGGCAACGAAGACTCCGATCCAAGTGGTGTCGTCATGGGTCAGGAGGCAGCCGCCAAAGGTGAAGGCTTTCTTGGCCGTCGTGTCAGGCATGGCGGCGCTTGTTCTTCTTAGATTCATCGTTCACGATCATGATAATCTCTTCGTTGCCGCCGAAGCTGTTCATTCAATTGGAATCTCTGTTCTTATCTATAAACTTATGAAGGAAAAAACTTGTGCCGGTATAAACCTAAATCCCTGCTTTGACTTCAATTTTTTTTTTTACCAATTTAGGGATTTCAAGTTGGGATTCAAATATCCGTCGTTGGTTCTTAGGACTCAGTTGGTTTGGTTTAACATGAAAGTTTCGATCTTTAATAAGATAGAAATGTTTAGAATTTATTCAATTTTTCAGTATCCAAATCGCAATTTTGTGTGTCACTTTTGGGAAATTTGCAGGATTGTCACTGAAGTCTCAGGAGCTTACGGCGATATTTCTAGCTGTTAGGCTATATTGTAGCTTTGTAATGGAATATGATATACATACCATTCTGGACTTGGCTACTTTGGGAACAACTCTTTGGGTTATATTTATGATCCGTTTTAAGCTAAGACCTAGTTACATGGAGGACAAAGACAACTTTGCTCTCTATTATGTGGTAAGTCATTCTCTGTTTTAAGCTAGGTTTTTTTTAAAATCATTTTTACTTAGATTCTCATGTTGTTTTTGTGTTCCTTCGTATTTGGTTAATCTGCACATTACATGCTTTTCAAAACATGGTGGCATCTAAGTTAGATGATCTAACTACTGGTGCTTTAGCTTAAGGATTCATGGATATTGACTTTTTCGCCCTTTTGATTTTTGCAGCTTGTGCCCTGTGCTGTGTTAGCTGTATTGATTCATCCATCAACTTCACACAATATATTGAATAGAATATCCTGGGCATTTTGTGTTTTCCTCGAAGCTGTTTCTGTACTGCCACAGTTGAGAGTGATGCAGAACACAAAGGTATGCACTTTATAAGGTTAAACAGGGTCGATTTCGGAAACTCGAGAACGAAAAGCAAGTTCTGTCCCTGATATGTTTGGTTCATTCAGATTGTGGAACCCTTCACGGCTCATTATGTTTTTGCGCTTGGAGTAGCAAGATTCCTTAGCTGTGCTCACTGGGTATTACAGGTAGGTTTGATCTTCAACAGTAAGAGTTTAAGATTACATAATTTATTGGTTCTTTGATTCTCTCATTCATAATCTAATGAATGTACAAATTGTAGCTTGTTGCTTATTGACTTTCTGAACACCCTATGCTTATAGCACTCAAGCAAGTGATCATTAAATCCTTTGTGTGATATTTCTTAACTGAACACATAAATTTAATGTGGTCTTCTGGTTCCAAACAGGTTTTGGACACCCGCGGAGGCATGCTTGTAGCATTGGGTTATGGACTATGGCCATCGATGGTTCTAATCTCGGAAATCGTCCAAACATTCATCTTGGCAGATTTCTGTTACTACTACATTAAAAGGTAATTATCTTTTCTTCATCTGTCTTTTTGCTTCACCATCTTTTGGTTATTCATCCACCATCTTTCTTGTGCAGTGTTATCGGAGGCCAGCTTGTTCTCCGCCTTCCATCTGGAGTTGTGTAAGTTAAAAAGAAAATAAAGGCAAAAAAAAAAAAAATTAGATACATACTTTGTTGACATTTGTTACACAAAGATAGATCTCAGCTTTGTGTAGCCTGAAGTTGCTCTCAAGTTTACTTACTCCCTTAGACCAAACCCTAATTTTTTTTACTGGATTTGTATATTGTTTGGGACCCTGGATATTATTGACATGAACTTTTCACTTCACTTTTGCTTGATTCTCCTTTTATTCTCTCAAGCTTAAGTTATTGAATATTTTACCAAGCATATTAGAATACGAGAAGGAGACTAAAGGCGAATTTCAACTTTGACAAAATGCGCTGTGCATTTTTATACACCAACAAAGATACATTACATTTTTAAGCATTTTAATACAACAACAAAGATACATTACATTTTTGAAGAAATTTTATCTTTTTCCAATCAAAATGCTATATGATATTTTTTTCTGTTTTTTTCTTTCTGTTTTAAAGTAGGAAACACAATGTAGTTACAAAACCTGTTGGTATCTCTTGGAATAATAAGAAAAATTGAAGTTGGAATTTGGAAGCCTAAAAATTGACACAATTAAGAGGATGGGCTAATATTTATGACTGTATATATATATGGGCCGTAAATTACGAATAGGCCCAATGATTATATAATCTGCACCGTTCCTTCTCTATCTTTCCATTTACACCGGAAGGATAGATGGAACCGCCGGCCACCGCAGCGAAACGCTCTTCCAGACGGCTTCTCTTTGACCGTCGTTACGGCTGGGTGTAAATTCTCTATCTTTATCAGTTGAAAAATATATTCTAGTTTAATGGAGATAAAATGATTCTGTGTTGGCTTGTAGGGTCGATGAATGGAAGGACCCATCGGAAGAAGCTCTCGCCGGCGGCAGAGGAATGTAAGTCAAACCCTTTCTTTCCCATTGGAACCTGAATGTAGGAAACTGAAGCATCTGGTGGAACAGGTTTTGTGTAGTTCCCTTGGGGAAAACTCTGTTTCAGACAGCTTCACAATCAGTAAGCTTTCTTGTTCCCAATTCCATAACCAATCCGAAAGTTTCGATTTTTTTAATCAGCTTTTACTTATTTAGATTCTTCTCGCAGATTAACTCATCTGTCAAATTTCTGGATATGGAGCTTCAGAAATGGACAAATCGTCCCAGTAGTGGAGACTCAGGCTCAGAATCAAATGAGTTGGATTGAAAAATACATGTGTTTAGTGTTGGATTATACGTCTAGATCTGATCTATCTACTTTTGTTTGAAAGTTTTTTGCTTGTGTTCAAGACAATCCAGATTACACATTGTGTGATTAGTTATATGAATTTCCATTGTGAATTCTACAGTATTGTGTGTAATGATTTAATGGCAGATATATGCGGTTGAGAGATTTGTTATATGAAAATGATGCGAGGCAAATACCAATATGGTGTTGTTTCCATTAAATGTCTCTCCTTTGGGACAACAAACTCTTTCAACAAGAAAGAGGAAAAAGGTTATGTATTTACATTGGATTCTAATTCTCTATTGAATGAACAAAATGGAAATTCAAAAATGTATGTCTCCTTTTGGTTCTACTGTCTCAGCTGAGAAGCTATAGCGACGAAAGTATCTTCAGGACAAGGGATTGTTAAGCCACCCATGGGATGATCGAACCCAAACTCTTCTTCGGCTTTACTCAACAGAGCTTGAAAAGAAGGCTGGTTCAAGAATGATACCGGCACCATATATCTCTTCTTTTGGCTCTCCCCTACATACACCGCAAGAAATCCTTTTGGTGTCGAAGCTGCTTTGTTTGTTAGAAGAATCTTCTTTGCAGCCAAAAGACTTCTCATCACTGCCATTTCTCTCCCTCTCTCAAAAGTTTGATGAAGTTTCTGAATTGTTGTTGATTATGATTTGAGATGAAAAAGCTAGTGCTCTTATGTGTGTATATATAAACCAATGAGGTGAAAATGTATGGGCAGAGTACACATGGTGGGACATTGCAGGAGCACAAGGAGCCTTTGAAGTTGTTTAAGAGGCGAGAACTCGCCTGTCTCCTGAGAAGATGTTCACATGAATTTGTCTGAGGGTAGAAACTGCTGCTGCTGCTTCATTTTGAATTAGAGGGTCCGTCTTGGTCTGCTAAACAATCAAGTCAAAGAGAGGCAAAGCCATGTGCTATTGATGATGCATATTAGGTGAGTGTTACAGACAACACACCTTACTCAAACTTCTTCATTGATTAGATATTGTAACCTTAGGAGCCTGGAGCTAACTCACGGTTGTTGATTTGTTACAATCAGCATGAGTAATAGCGATATACAGTCCACATCACCAAGGAATGTGAGTGTGACCCAAGGAAAAAACGACATGTTGCTAATAATTTACTTATGGTAAGATAATAGCAAGATGAAATACAAGTCTATTTTGGATAGAAGAGGAAAGATTAGAACTATATATATTTATGTGTCACTTAGAAAAAGTTATGTGGTTGTTTGCAAGAAAGGAGATAACTTGTGGAGACAAATTCATCATTGCTTTTTTATCCAACATGGTTGACGAAAATATATATTTTTATCTTCCATCTTGAAACAGAGAAGATTCAATTTGGTTTTGATTAATATTTTTAACTACAACTCACTGAAACGTGAGGAAGAAAAACAAAATGTTACATGAAGCTCTGTTTCACTTTCAAGGGAGAGAAATCATCTCTTCTTCTTCTTGTCTTGAAGAAAACGTCTGAAACTTAAAGGGTTAGATCTACTGATACGTGCGTGAGTCTCGCGATGCGTTGATGCGAGAGGCAAGATCGATGAAGTTTTGTTCGGTGCAGGGAATAGTGAGGCCACCCATTGGATGATCAAACCCAAACTCTTCCTCTGCTTCTCTTAGAAGATTTTGAAAACAAGGGTCGTACGTTACTGGAACCACGAATCTTCTCTTTTGCATCCTTTCACCAACGTAAACCGCAAGGTGTCCTTTTGGAATATCTGTTGGTTAAGCTTGAAGATAGCTTGAGTCCTAAGCTAACCGAGATATGGTTTAATAAAGAGATTAGGATTAGTATCTTTAGGAGTTATCTAGAGATATATATATATTTAGGAGTTATCTAAATATATCACCTAATGAGTTTAGGATTTGGTCAAGTGTTTTCTTAGGAGATGTCAAGGTGTGGCATAACTTAAGAGTTTTAGGAGAGATTAAGAGAGCTTTAGTTTCGAGAGAGTTTCTAAAGCAATAAAGAGAGTCATTCTTTATATTTGAGTTCTTAATCACTTCTTTAAATTCTAGAATATCCACATTGTTTGATGAGTGTGACAACGATTTTAGAAGTTGCTTTGATGATTGTAGCACGCGATGAATTCTGATAGCCATGGATTTTGATCTTCTTAATTACAAAGATTGTTACTGCAAGTGAAAAGTTTGTTGCTTTTTAATCAAAGTAATGTGAGAACTTGAAGAGGTCAAGGGATTGAGTGATGTGTATTTATAGAAAAGAACATTTACCTGAAGATAACCACCTCATTGGTTGGTTTACAGACTAATTTTAAATTAGCTAATAAAAATCAAAAAGCACATGGTTTTGTCTAGTCATCATCTCCATGATGTTGATATGATGAGACAAAAAACCCAGATATGACTCATATTAGATAGTCTACATTTAGGTGAATTCAATTCTTGCCACAGAAATTGTAAAGTCATGTGGTCCTGTCTTTAGAAATCATTGAGAAGACCTTCTTAATCCTGTCTTTTCAGATCACTGAGAAGACCTACTTTACTTATGAGCAGGGACGTTTTGATATGTTGGGGTATAAGGACATGTCCATAGACAATAACATGTGATATCATCCTTATGAGAACATGTAGGACATAAACTATATTTTCAAAAACAAGTCATCACCATTTAATGGATTGGTTGCATTTGGTTAAATATCTTCAGTCCAAAACTATATATGTATCCATCTTTATATCACTAAAAACCCTTTTGATCCATAACCAAAACCGAGTTTAGTCTTTAGATTCAACTTTTTTTTTTTATCTTCGGTCCTTGAATATATCAAAATGTAAAGCGTTTGACATCTAAACACCAAAGATGTTGAATCGCTAGTGTGTATAGTGATGTTGAAAGCAAAGACTAATATATATCTTAAGCTGGATGCCACAAGTATTTGTGTGTATGATGTCACTTAATACGTAATAAATGCTCTGTTCGTGTAGAATGTTGAAATTCATTTCTTGATAGTATGATCCACAAAGTTATGTTCTTTCTTTGATGAGAATGTTTTTGGTAGTATGCTCCACAAGTTGGACATTTTTGTTTCCAGTAAAAGAGAATCAAAATTCTCAGTGTGATTAATCGATCTCTCTATTTCTCTTTTGCAGGTAACACAGAAGTATGAATGAATAAGAAGATTCAAAAGAAAGAAGAAGAGAAGAATGCTCTGTTCTTCAACTCTAGTTGTTATAACACAAACTTCTTTTTTGGGACTCTTTTCATGGGCCTGAATGTGTTAGCCCATCTACACTTCAAAAAAAGAATCGGCCCAGCTTTAGTAAACCGGAGACTGTGCCAAATCGAGATCAAACCGAACCCACAGTCATAGTTCTGTACTTCAACCATTGCGCCAGTTCATAGTAGCCATTGCTCAAAGAATCCAATTACCCTATTTCCTCTGAGAAATTAGTTGATAATTCATGTGAGAACGCATTTGAGACTGCATTTGCTAAAAATTTGTGAGCAAGTCATTAGGTATTATTGGTTCAAGTATTTAGGACAATGGTACTTTGGATATACATATGAGTAATTTATACTATTCGGAATGAGATCAACCTAAACCGAACGAATGGAGATATACTAACATTACGAACCGAGATAAAAAATAATAATATAAAATTTTGATAATTGTCAAAATCATAGTTTAGGAAGTTTATTTTTCTTGTTAAATATTGTTTAGTTTTATCTCTATATAAATCGATATATCATATTCTTACAAGAGTGTAATATAATTATTCCACAACACATTTGCGTTCTTTAACCCTAATTAAATTTATCATATACCATTTATTTTGGTATTTTAAATCGAGATTACATGTATATTTACCCACAAAAGGATGAAATTGTAATACACCTAAATAATTAATATGAGAAAACAAACCATTAAATTAAACTTCAAGTATACCATTTAAAGACCACCGACGGCTTGGAAAAAAGCTTCTACTTTTCATTGTGCCGTCTCATTCTCGAGGTGTCACTATGTTTTCCGAATATTGTCATTTTCAATCCATCTATTTGATCATCGTACAATTCCATGTTCATATTAGCTTATTTTATTTTGCTATAGTTTCTTACTATATGCAGTTTCTTGTCCATGCATGGTCCACGTCTCTTCGTTAATTTCCTGCAACACCCATGTGATGAAAAGACCTTACATTTATATCTTCATTTCGCTAGACTGTAACCAGCTCTCTTTTATTGACTAAATTTTGGAAACTCTGAATAAAAATTAAATTTTCATCTAAAAGTGTTTATGAACACAAATGGCTCTGAAGACAGTTGAAGAAGAAGTGTCGATTATATATATTTCACGTCGTTAAAGAACATAAATTCGAGCTGTTCCTATTATAAATAGACATGGTGTAACGTTTTAGGTGATGAGATGTCTAAATCAAGAGAAGTTTTCATTGAATAGAGTTGTGCTATCATTTTCTGATCTTTGGGAATGAAAGAAACAGAGTTGTACGAAAACAGGACAAGTCCAAGGGTTTTAAAGATAATATTTTCACGTGATTAAAGAAAGCAAAAAAATAGGGATTTCCATAAAAGAAGTAGACATGAGTTTTGGGAAATGAGATGTCTAGGGCAATACTAAATGTCTGAGAGAGACTTTGTGTTTATTGTTCTTTTAAAAGTTGTGTAAGAAAATGGAAAGTTTGTAGAGACAAGACAGCTCAAGGAAAGAAGCAAGACAAGAGTAACATGGAGTTCATGTGGTTACATATGAGAGACATCATGTCTTAGTCTTTGCTCAAGGCAAAATTATCCCAACGACTCTTGCGTTTTCTATTCATATGCTACAACAAGTCTCCTTCACAGAACATGCAAGCTTTCTCCTCCTGACAAGGATAACTTCTACAGCAATGAGCGAAAAATATAACATGATTCAAGAAAATATTTAAGTTGAAGACTTGATGAGATCAAAGGAAGGATGAAAAATTATTAACAAAGCTGCAGAGTTTTCTGTTTATTGAGCAATAAGAAACCATTGTGGGGTTTTCAAGTTAAACCATTGTGGGGTTTTCAAGTTAAGTTAAACCATTGTCATGTTAAATGAACTGAGTTGAGAAGCTCAAAGGTCAGAAACATAAATGTTATTCGCCTTTGTTGCCTTTTACTACCACAGTAGATACTTGGATATTCGAAATCGATTGCTTACAAGTTACAACAAAAGACTGTAAATGTTGAATTAGGTTTTCAAACAAAGAATTTATATAATGGGATTTAGAGGCTTTGTTATTAATGAAACTTTAGCTCGAATATTATAAAAAATAGTTAGTTGCCAAACAAAAAAAACAAGAAGAAAAAAACAGAAACGTGTACAAAGACAAAAGCACGAATAAACCATCAATAATCAACCAGTATCAATGATCACAAACTATATAACATTATTAGTAACATTATAAAGATATATGGTCACATACTCGGACAAGATATTAAGGAGTATATTTTTTTGTTATAGTGCGTTTATTAGAGGTTGTTTGGATGGATATTGGAATGCAAAAGACTATATTATAAGCAAAAGGTAATTAATACAA
The DNA here is from genome assembly GCA_014578085.1 of Cardamine resedifolia. NCBI lineage: Eukaryota > Viridiplantae > Streptophyta > Magnoliopsida > Brassicales > Brassicaceae > Cardamine > Cardamine resedifolia. The sequence continues at coordinate 32,527 of VBRH01000366.1, read as the reverse complement.
TTGCATGCTTTAGAGTCAACTATACATTCGACTATGCACGTAACGAAATAGAGTGGAATATAAGAATTAATAAGTACATTCACTTCGTACTTTTAGTACATATATCTATATTCTAATTCTTACTTCATTATGAAATCTAGTTAGCCAAATTATGCATCTTTTTTATTTATTTATTATAAAATATAAATTAGCAGAGAGGAGAGACCGAGGGACCAAAAGTAGTTGATATATAATATAGTTATATTTCACACAAAATGAATTCTTTCAAAATTTGTAATGAATTCATTTACTCTCAAATAATTAATGCGCTTG
>VBRH01000366.1:0-31814 GCA_014578085.1 Cardamine resedifolia | reverse complement strand
TAATTTCCATGCCTAATGTATATGGTTTTCGACTTTCGTACGATCTGAGTATATGACAAAAAGTTTTTAGTAAATCCGACACAGCTAAAACAATAAACCCACATACGATCTAAAAACATAGTTGCATCCATGAAACAATAAATTCAAGAGTAGTTGAGTTAACGACACTACCGTAAATTTTTTCTAAATTCACTACTAGACGAAATATCTAATATTTAAAAATTAAAAAAAATTGAAATATTGGTGTAAGCAATTAAGCATCATGACACCTCCATCATCATTCTCCGCCATAAATTAAATAACACTTTCACCATCCCTCACTTCTCTCCGTCATCTAGGCCTCAACTTCTTCTACTTCTATAAGAAACGATAACTAACAATGGCGGCAAATAGATCATCAAAGCTAACACAAACCGCAATGCTGAAGCAAATCCTCAAGAGATGCTCGAGCTTGGCCAAACAACAATGCTATGACGAGGATGGCCTGCCTTTAGACGTACCAAAGGGTCATTTCACGGTCTATGTAGGGGAAAAGAGGAGCCGTTACATCGTACCTATCTCCTTCTTGACTCATCCTAAGTTCAAGAGCTTGCTTCAACAGGCAGAGGAAGAGTTCGGATTTAATCATGACATGGGAATCACTATTCCTTGTGAAGAAGTTGTTTTCCGCACTCTAACATCTATGATCAGATGAGAGAGATAACTTTTATATATATATATATTTTTTGGGTACCTTTGGATAAATATTGTACTGTATCCAAAGGTTTTTTCCGAGCTATAAACCTATAATGATCCTCGTAAAGTCATTTTACGTGGGTTATGTAAAACATGCATGGGTTTTAGTTTGTTAATTCCTAAGTGTAGAACCCTAAGTTTGGTTTGCATGCAAGGGGTTTAAAATGAAATTTATGTAAACCTAATTAATTTTTCGCTCTTGCCCTAATAAAAACTAGTAGTACTTCTCCCAGATTTCGAACAGAACACTCCTTCAGTCTTCTCCCAGATTGACAGAAGCATCAAGGATACTGTGCTCACTAGGGGCTACCGTAAAGGTTGTAATCACCTACTATCCCAATGGTTCGTTCGGTCATAATGGCCTAACTCTACATCATGTTGTCTGAGTTTCATATAGTCTTTTTTTTTTTGGTCACTGAAGCAAAACTGTTCTTGTAATCAAACTCTTTTTTATTTTGATAATATAATTTACATTTATATAAAAAAGAAGAAGCTAGTAGTACTTATTGTCTTTTTTTTAAGGGTTTTCAAATAAAAATGAAAAAAACCAATTAATACATGGCTGTGACTTTTTGGTCACAAGGATTGATAGAGAGGTTTTTATTGAAAGAGGACATAAGTAAAAACTACTACATATTGTTAATGGTTAATTTTCTTGTTTAGTGAAACAAAATTATCGATCAATTCTCTTTAACCTCCAAGTGGAACCAAGAAATGGATGATAAATGGTTAAATTTGTATGATCCTTTAAAGAAATGTTTTTGGGCTTTTTCCGTTGCATTGTTGATTGAGATATATATAAGCATCTTGTAGTATTTTGTTATATATATTTGGTAAATATGACATTTAAACTTCCTGAATATCTACATCAGAAAATCTTTATTTTGCAGAAATATACATAAACATTTACTACAAACTTGAAATGCTTCCCATTATCTATAGACACTACAGTAATAGGTGATAACATATGGGACCATATACAGTCAATGAACAAAGAGTTTTAAATTTTGTTGTCTCTAATGAGAAAGCAAAATATTAAGAAGAGGTAGGTGAATCAAAGCATTGTCTCTACTAATAACTTGGTGCGAGCGCGCACACACGTATATATATGTACAATTTCAAAACGTATTTAGACATATAATTTGGTATAAATTAAAAACATTAATTCAATGCTCTTAGCTTCCCTCTATTCCTTTCCTTAGATTCACTCACTCAATTATGATATTTTTAAATTATATTTCCGTATTCAAATAATATATTTTTCTTTCTAAATCTTTGCTAAATCACTGAAATTGTTTTCAAATTTCCTAAAAAATTACCGTAAAATTAAAATGGATGTATGAAATTTTCAGATTTTTTTCTGAAATTGTTTTTAGATTTTCTAAAAAACTTTTTAATTAAACTCATTTTAGTTAATTAAAATTTTTTTCCTAAAATTTTCTGATTTTTTCTGAAATTGTTTTCATATTTCTTGAAACTTTAGATTTTTTTCAGATTTTTTCAGATTTTTTTTAAATAGTTTCAGATTTTTTCGAATTTTTTTGGATTTTTTTTCTTATTTTTTATGATTTTTTTGGAAATGTTTTTTTGATTTTTTTGAATTTTTTTTTCTAACTCAATTTTCTAAACGCAAACGCAATTTTCTAAACGTATTTTAGTTAATTAAACGCAATTCAACAGATTTTGTTATATTTGTGGAATTAATTTGTTTTGAAAAGTTTGGAGGGGGTTAATGATGATGCCAAAAGTTTGGGTGGATTTATAGTGGATTTGAATAGTATGGTGGGTTTAATAAAATCATCCCAATTTTATCCATTAAAAAAAAATTTTAAATCCAACATGTAAATTCTATTGCTTAAGGATAATTTAAATCGTATACCAAAAAAAAAAATCTAGATACCCAATTAATAATGTGCTTTCCTAAATCAAACAATATACACATCTCAAAACAATTAAATTCAATAGCAAAAAAGTATAATTAAATTCTCAAAAATACTTACATATTTAAGTTTATTAAATTTAAATTTCATAATTCTTTCTATCGCGCGGGTTTGAACCTAGTTTTTCTTAATTAGTAATCCTATATGTAAACTCACTTTGTTCAGAGAGACAGGATCAGATTTTTAATATGTAATTTAACAAATAGATAAATAAATAAGACACAATTTTACAATTAAAAAGACGGGATAAAACAAAACAAAAAAAGACATTGCGATTGAAGTTTCATCAACATGACAGAAACAAAAAATAGATAAACTAAATGAAACGACTTAAAAACTATAATAACTTCAATTAATGAGCATCACGAACATTTGTTGATTCGAATGATCAAAATAGGGGTATTCATTGAAGTTGACTTGTTGCAACATATCTTCGTTCATTGGCTGCATGATTAAGTCGTTGGGGATTTGCATCACTTCACCGTTTGTCAAATCTAGTTGTTGGACTTCTGCACTCAATTGTTCGTTTACGTCTGTTGCAACATTACGTTTTTGGACTTGTGTACTCAACTGTTGGTTCAAAGTTATTACCTCCTTTAGCCGTTTTGCTTCTGCATTCAATTGTTTGCTCATGGCTGCAAAAAAAGAGGAAATGAAAACATATATTATGTGAGAAACAATTAAGTCTTTGGTATCGCCAAGAAAAATAAATGTATAATATCCCATTTAAGAATCTAGTCATTCGAAAATGTTTTGTTACTAATGATAATGATTGCCCTTAAGGAAGATCTAGAAGAAGATTTAAGAACAAAGAACTTGCTTAAATATCAATAAAAAATTAGATGACCAATCATCACCAAGTTTAAGATGTTGCTTCATTGATTCAATTCGATTATTTAGTTCCTCGTTCTCAGTCATCGCCTTTGTTTTAAGTTTCTACATGCAACAAAAATACAAACTTAACAAGCTCGTTATAGGAACCATTTAGGCATGACAAGTAGATGATCGCTAATGTGAAATGTCTAACCTCAAAAAATGGTAACTGAAAAGAAAGTATTTTGATCTCCTCCTTCAACGTCATTTCTTTGTGTCTAGCTGCCTCTCGGTTTACCATCAGTCTGCAAAAGAAACCATATAAATTAATATCCCAAAACCATACATCGTATAAGTAAATGAAAAAATAACTAGCAATTCATCACAGAAGGATCCATCAATATCGTTTCCATGCACCGAATTCGAAGAGGAAACTTTACTCTTACGATTCGCACGAGGAAGAGGAGGCTTCTTCATTGAGTCATTGAAACAACTATCCAATGAAACACTTCTGTAATATTATTCATTGGACGACGATGACGAAGGGGTCGATAGCGGGAAAAGAGAGAAGACTGGTGACCGCTGAAACATCATGGACCCTGGTTCAGGGCTGAACATCGGTGGCCAGACGTCGATTCTCTTGTCAGCCTAGAGTTAAATAGAGTTCAAAGGAGACAAAGAATGGAGTCGCTGCATCAAATTGGAGTTATCACTAGTTATTTCTTATAACATAAATCGAATTCGATAAATATATAATTATGGATTATAAACTAAAATAAGGCACACAAAACCCCAATCAATTTCAAGTTATGATTAATATCATCAAATATTATAATTTTTCAATCGAGATATTCATATGACATGAAAACTGTCATGATCAATTTAATACATAAATAGAGAAAAAATAATCTTTTGACTAAGAAATTCAAAGGAAATGCAATAAAGAGTACCTCAACTTCAACTACGGTGTGAATAATATTACTGGTGAAAAAATCACAAACGAATAGTAATATCTTTCTTTTTTTTTTGCTCCTATTAGTTGTTTGCTCCAGTGTCCTTTAATATTATATGTTAGGAAGAAGAAAATGCCAAAACACACACAAATGCCAAGAGACAATGATAGGAATACCTTTCCAATGTATTTATAATTTAATGGCTTATAGTTTCATATGAGTCATTCATTTATATGTAAAAGGTTTAGCATTAATTTGTCAACAAAATAAACCCCAAATTTAAAGTCAAAAATGCAAAAATAAACCTTATGTTTTAGGGAAATAAATTTAGGGAAATGAATTAAGAGTTTACAAATATAAGGTATATGAGTCCGTTGGCACGTAGTTTATTTTTAGTTAATTAAGTGAGTGCCTTATTTACTTTTGCTATGGAATTATTTTGGTAGATTATTTATTTTAGGGTCAACTTGCTTAGTATATACGGAAGTTAATTAAGTATCCATAGTAACTAATTTATTAGTCTTATAAATAACTTTATCTTTAGCTTTGTGTTTGAATTGATATGGAGCATTAAATGCATCCCAAGTTTTTATTTATTATTATATTTGTTTTGGTTAATTCTGCTTCATATCTTTTATAGCTTGGATAATATATAGGGAAAATTGGAAATAAATGACATTTTTTGAATTTTTTTTGTTCATCTATACCTTTTTCTGATTTTTTGGTGTACTAATCTTTATAAAATGTGAAATTCCATTTTAACCTCAATTTCAAAAAAATTTCAACAAAATCAAGAAATTCAAAACCTCTAACTCATAAAGAGTCTTTACTATGAATAATATATGCTTATATTATATTTTTATAGATCAGATATATTATTTCAACAATATAAACATATATATATATATATATATCTATCATTCTAGAATATTTTTTATTTTGACATATATATGTTAATATTTAAATTATTGTTTATATACATAAACATAAAATATGAATATCTATGTTGTAACTTTATATATTAACAAATATATGTCAAAATAAAAAATATTCAAACTAATAAATATTTTAAAAGTTAATGTATTTTGACATATATTTTGTCTAGATTTTTTATATATTTTGTCTTATAAAATAAATCAATTTTAACCTCAATTTCAAAAAATCTTCAACAAAATAAAAAAACTCAAAACATCTAACTTACAAATAGTCTTTACTATAAATAATATATGATTATATTACATTTTTTATAAATCAGATATATTGTTTCGACAATATAAACATATATATATATCTATCATTCTAGAATATTTTTTATTTTGACATATATATGTTAATATTGGAATTATTGCTTATATATATAAACATAAATATAAATATCTATGTTGTAACTTTATATATTAACATATATGTCAAAATAAAAAATATTCAAACATATATATATATTTAAAAAGCTACAGGATTTTGACATATATTTTACCTATAATTTATATATATATTAACTTATTAGATTACCTATGTTTTGAAAATATTTAGTTTTAAATAACAGATCCGATTTCAAAAATTTACAATATTTAGTTTTCTTATTTTTAGATTCAGTTACTATATTTTCGGAATTTCAAAATATTTTAGAATATATAATCTAATATTTTAAGAATATGTATTCTAAAAACCGTAGAACATAGAAAAACACTAGAATGTATATTATAATTCTCGCAGAACATGTACAACTGCTAAAATATGTATTCTAAATTTTCAAGATTCATATTCTAAATTTTCGATTCTAAAATTGCTAAAACATGTACAAATGCTAGAATACATGTTCTAAGTTTTTTAGAACATGTACAAATGTTAGAATATATAACCTAATAATTTTAGAACGTTAGAAAACATATTCTAAACTTTTCAGAACAACTTTAAAACTTCTAAAAACCTACTTAAAACTGCTTTTTTGAAGAAAAAAAAAATTATTCAAATCTTCTCCATAGATGTGCATCTACATATTTATATGGTTTGATTTTCAAAATATGGTTTTTTATCTAGTAGCAGGGATATTTTCGGAAAAATGACAATTTGCAAATAAAGGTATAGATGGTCAAAAAAACTTGCTAGAGGTCCTTTATTTCTAATTTTCCCTAACATATATATTTAGACTTTTTGAAAAAGTAAAATAGTCCAATATATTATAGGATGACATGAAATATAATAAAAAAAATACACTAACTATTTATCTATTTCCAGTAAAATACACAAACTTTTATGTATACAAATAAATACATGATTTTTTTTTCTTGCTTTATAATACACAAACTTTAATATTGTATCCATTTAACATCTAGAGCTTGACAAAAATTAAAATATGTTTAATTTTTAATTACAATAACAATATTTTACAAAATCCGAAAAACACAATAAATTGTAAAAAAATCTAAAATAAGTCTTAAATAAAAGTTAAACTTGTAAAATTTTGAATTCATAAAAAATCCAAAAAACAGCTAAAACTCCTAATACTTTAAAAATAAAGTTAAAATATAAATATTTAAATTCATAAAATTTCAGTAATAAAATTACTATTGTTTTTTGAAAATAACATCGTGAAATTTTGTGTAAATATAATAATATAGATTGTATTTATATGTGATTTGGGTAATTGTTAGGACAAAATAAATTGATAGATTAATCTAACGGTCATTATTGACTATAGAATTATGAAGTCGCTAGTCGGTGATGATAAATCATCATATTTATCTATAGATGTTCGTAAGTCGCGTTATCTACAAGGGTAAGTCACTATAATCAGTAACATGTCATTATTCATGATGGAAAGTCATGAATATCTCTTAAATATTGGTGATCTATAGTTATTATCGACATAATATCTTTAAAGGGATATATTTTCCAGAGAATTTTGATCCTAATGGAGATATGATTCAATGATATCGGCAAGTCTTAAATAAAGAAAATACAGAAAATATGTAACTATCATGAATCTAGACCTCGGTAAAGGCGGTGACACGTTATCTCTACTTCTAAGAGGATTAGGATGTTATGTCGAATATAAGACGTCCTCAAGAGAAGAGAAAAAAGAGGATAAAAACCAAGAACCTAAAAATCCTAAGAATCATATTCTCGTTGTTAGCTAAGTGCATCGATGAGATAGCCTTCATCAATTATGAGATTATCATGATCTAAATAGCCATCGTGATCTAGAGGGACATACCACAATCGACGATGTCATCATGACCTACGACGATGTCACCATCAATGATATCATAGTCATCAGCGAGATCATCATCACCTAAAGGATCACTTACGATGTCTTCGTCACTGACGAGAATATGACTATGAGATCATCTACGGGGTCATATCATATTTATCAATGAGATCATTGTTGCATATGAGATCTATGAGAACATCGTCATTGACGAGATCTTCCTCACCGATAATTTTATCGTGACCTACGAGAATATCGTAACCGTGACATACGAGAACATTGTCACCAGCGACCAACGAACAACGTTTAACAACCAACGAGATCATCTTTGAATAATTTTCGTTATTGATTCATTGTAATTCATAGCGGTGACACACCCAAATTCATTGATCAATAAGAGATGTATTTTTCTACTATTCCGTAGAATTGTCCACGTGCGAACCGGTTAAAATTTTCCAAATAGTAGTTAATGATGTAAATAATAAATATATGATTTTGAAAAAGTTGATATATGTTATTTACCTTATATATGGTAATAAAAATTTTAAAAATATTTGAATATTTAACGAATTAAAATTTCTGTAAAAGGTATAATATATGAAAATATTTTATTTCTATCATATAAATGTTAAATTTTAGACTTCTTTAAATATTTAAATAATTGAACGGAATGTTTTTTTTAGTTTGATAATTCAGTTTATAAAATCTGGAATTTGACAGAATTTTTTAAGATTTGAAAAAAAATTAGGAATTGTTTTTCGAGTATTATAAAATAATTTAATATTTTTATTAATACAATAAAAAAATTAACGGATTTTATGTTAAGTGGATAAAATTTAAAAGTTTATGTATTATAGTTGAAGTAAAAAATTAATTCATATATTTTTTGGGTATCCAAAAATTTCATGTATTTTTATGGAAATCGATAAATATTTTGTGTATTTTTATGGATTTTTTCCTAATAAAAACATAAAAATATAAAAAAATACTTAATTAATGAGTATTTGTTATAAATGTATCTGTCTTGTTATTTCTCTTGCTGTCTTGCAGGGTTATAGATTTTGAAACTTCGAGGGATTTTTGTTGTGAAACAGGAAGTTCGGATTTGGGAATAAAGCTAAATGCCTAAAATGAAAAAAAAATCAAGAATAACATAATCAAGTTAGTAAAACAATCACGAGAATTTAGAAAGGGATTGAATTCTCAATGAATTTTTTAATGAATATATTGTTTTAGAAAGTGTCATTATATATTTTCTTAGTCATTTTCCATTTGAAATAACAAAGTAATTTATAGATTTTTACTTTGAAGACATGATCTCTGACTTGGTTAAACCAAGTTGGTTTACACTCTTTTTTACACTTCTCATTTTCTCATCTAGGATTCTTATAAGTATTGAATCTCTCAATGTCTGTTGCAATTGTTGCTCTCCAATAAATTAACAAATTTGGCTGATTTTCTTGAATTTTAAGAACTTCTTCACCATTGTTACAAACTTCATTTCTTTACAGTTTTTTTTGTTTGTTACTAAAATATATTCGAAAAAAATTATTTCCGAAATGTGGACTATTAATAAAAACGTGACAATAGACGATGGACCATATTCATATGAAGTTTGAGGACGGAGATCGACAAAACAAATAAGAAAAAAGAGCTAATTAATAGTAGTAAGAACATATCACAAAGAGATTATTAAATTCTTGAATCGATCTGATTACTAAAACACATCTAATTTTAATTTTGCTAACGAGTACGACATGATCTTACTTCTCCATGAGAAGGGAACGAAACGGCGCGTTTTATCCTCGGCATCTTCTTGTCATCCGAAGCAACCACAACGGCTAAACTTCGGCAATTGTTTCTCTCTGTTTCTGTTTCTTCAGTTCGTTGAGTTGTCTCAGTAATCTGATTCTGCAGCACACATGGCTCTTTGCTTACGGCTGAATCTGCAATCTGATTTGAGCCGCGGGTCGAAGAATAGATGGACATGAGGATACGTAGACCGATCAAGATGAGAAGAGGCAGACACATCATGACCAATGCATAGTATATGATCCACCCGAATCCCGTGTGGCTCTTCCCGTGACAGATCCACTCAAGGGCTAAGGCAATTCCTGAGATGAACGTAGCCAAGCTACTTACCACGAAAACTTTAACAATCGCCGGATTCGGGATTTGCAAGAACGCTCTCGCGCCTGCGAGCCACCACATCTCTGATAGCTGCGAATGGGTCTCTACCTGGGTCACTGTGGCTTTCTCTGGTACCTTGTTCATGCTTAAGTAGTTTTTTTCTCTTTTCTCGGTAAAAAAATTGAAGACGACAAAGTGAATGAACAAATCACTACTGTTAAAAGGTAAAAGATTCTGTGAGATTTTTACGAAGTGAATGAAGACTAACTGTTGAGATTTTTACTCTCTTTGTAACGTTTTACTGTTAAAGCGGTAAAAAAGATTTTGTAATCTTTGACTACTGAGATTTTTATTTATGAAGTCAAAAAAGATTTTTTTTATGTCAAACCATTTTTGCCCATTCAAAAGATAGTTTAACATAATATTGGTTTTACCATACACAACAAACGAGAACTATGGACAATAAAAACAAAGACAACACCTAACCTTAAGAAGAAGTGGAGAGAACATACTTAGACTCTGTTGACCATAGAGACTACTTGATAGTGATGTAGCGGTTTGTCCCATGCCTAGCCCAATAGTCTTTAAGATCAACAGGACACGAGAGATCATATCCTTCTGCTGCTAAACGACCGAGTAATCTCGAGAAAACGTTTCCGCTCATTTTCCTACCTCCCATCCGAGAATGCCTCTTGTTTGGCATCTGCGGTAATGGATACTGCGATAAGGTGGTTGTGCAACAAGACGATTGCCATCCGCCATTTCCCCATTTGTAACACTGATGTGCAGAGCCTGTACATGTACACATCGGTACTGGCATTGTCGTTTCATCAAAGGTGACTAAGTTTAAACCAACATCGTTGCTGTCCCAATCTGTTCTACATTTCTTTCCAGGAGCAGCAACTCGACGATTCAAATCTTCACCCACTTTCTTCCCTTTTGGTTGTCCCTGCGTCTCCTTCTTCCTTTTGGTCACCTTCTTGTTTATCACCTCAGAAGGAATAGTTGATAAAGGGAAAGGTTCAAGTTTGTGGGTTTCTCCAAGACTAAAACAATCATCCCCATCACCGCGTTTCCCACCCGACAAAGCAAAGTTGAGACTATTTTCATGGTGTTGAAGAGCAGCAAATGCAGTGTCTCTCGCTATCAAAGCTTTATCTCTTTCAGAAAGAGCTTTGTCCCGTTGCTGAAGCGCTTCATCCCGAGCTGCTACTGCTTCCTTTTTAGCGGAGACAGCTTGATTTCTTTCCTGTACAGCTGCATCCCTCTCAGCAAGAATCGACATGATCTTCTTATTCATCACCAACGCATTATGTTGCTCCTTAATCTGATGCTGTGGCATCATGCTCCACTGTATACACACAAGCTCTGCTTAGCTTCAATTCACACTAAGAAAACATCAGAATTAACCAAAATCTTTCTCTTACCAGAGACTGTGCTCCTTTGAAGTAATCCGGCTTGTACCGCCCATTTTCACACTGACCACCATTCTCCATCCTCTTTATCTTCAAAAAGAGAAAACCCAACAACAACAAAAAAGAAAGCTTTTCAAGCTTCTCGTCCACACTCAGCAATAGTGAAACCAAATATCAAACATTGTGATTGGATCTCTGAAACAAAGTTGAAGAGTAAGGATTACAACTCACAGATTACTTTATTCTAACATTAAATCATCACAGTTATCATCAAATGGTAGCTATTAAAATCTCCATAATTCTCCATATAAAGGGAAATTTCTAACTCACAGATTCAAAATTAGTATCTTTTACCAGTTAGGGTTACGTCATCAGCATAATACCAAAATCAATCTAAACTCGTCAAGAAACAGCAAAATCACGAAATTTTTGAATAGGTTAGATTAGGTTATGATTGAAGACGTCGAATCAAATCTAAAGTTTGAGTCTTTAGCTTCCAAAACAAGAAAAATTCCGCGAAACACAAAACAAGGTGGATTCGAAAATACAAACCCTAGAGAAACACTTTCAAAATGGAAGCAACAACATTCGATCAACAACAAAATCAAACAGAAGAAAAGGCGCGAAAGCTTACGAATTTGTGAAGCTTCGTTGAAGAAAATGGAAAATATGAGAAGGAAGAAAGAAAGATCTAAAGGGGAAAAAGATAGTGTCTGTAAGCGAATGAAAAGGGAAGAAGCAGGAGAGCTCTCAATACTTATTTTGTCATTTACCAAAATACCCTCGTCTTAAGACACTTAACAAAAACAAATATCAAGGTCATCTTCGTCTCGTCACTTCCGATTTCCTCTCTTAGTGCAGATTACAACGTTTAAAAGGATCTTTCATTTCTGAATAAATAGCATTAAAATATCTTTTTTCTTATCTTATCAAAACAACATTTGAGAATGTTTTTTTTTTGTTTGTTAAAATTTGAACATTTGAGAATGTTGGAGACTTGGAGTAAAGCTATGGCTTCTTCTCTTACTCATAAAGATCAATAGAGAGAGACACACACAAGAGAGTGTGATTCAAGCGTAGAGTTCAATGCCCCAAAACTTGGCTGTTTGGTGCGTACGGTATTTCCTGTCTATGCTTTTGATCACTTCCATGTCCTCTTTCGACAGTTCGAAGTCGAAAACCTTAAAATTCTCTTCCAACCTCTCAGGCTTCGATGTCTTTGGAATCACCACTGTGTTCCTCTGCATTCCCCACCTCAGAACAACCTGTGCCACTGTCTTTTTGTACTTCTCTGCCACATCCTAAGATATTTTTAACTATCAAAGGTGAAATCTTTTAACTGTTTCAATCCAAACTTTTAATCTTTAGAGGATAAGGCTTACTTTAAGAACTGGGTCATCCAGACATGACACAGTACCAAACCACTCTGCGTTGGCTGTGGCACCTCCGAGAGGAGTATGAGCGGTGACACAAATCCCGTGCTTCTGGCAGAATTTGACAAGCGAATCGCGTTGGAAGTAAGGATGTGTCTCGATCTGATTCACTGCAGGCTTGATCTTGGAGTAAGCTAAGCAATCACTTGTTAGAAAGACGTCATAGTTACTGCAAATAACAACCAAATGGTCAAAGAATCAGAAACCAGCCACTTAACAAAAGGACTTGTTAAGATAGTGAGAAACGTTGAAACCTGATTCCAATGCTGCGGACCAAACCCTTAGAAACAAGCTTTTCCATGTCATGCCATGTAGTTTCCAAAGAGATAGTTGTATCTATGTCCAAAACCCCATCATCGCCCAAAGCACTATCGGTTGTTCCAACTCCTGCAAGCACGTATAGAGAGAGGACGGCTTACATGTTATACCTTACCATTCTATGTGTAACAATTGCTAGAGACTTGAGAAAAAATTGCTAGAGACTTATCAAACAATTATCAAAAAAAAAAAACAATTGCCAGAGACTTGAGAAAAATTGATTTCAGTTGGTAAAAAGGGAGGATTTATAATAAACAAAATGCGATGCCGCAATGGTCTCTATTCGAGACTGATAGTACATGAATAAGGCAGAGATCTCACCCGTGTGCCTCGTCGCTATGGGTAAATGAACGAGGAAAAGGTCGAGATAATCAAGTTGAAGTTTCTTGAGACTATCTTTGCACGTCTCAATAACATGGCCATGGTCTGAATTCCATAGCTGCAAAACCAAGAAAGATCAGCACTCAGAGCTTTCTCACTTTTCATTATTCCAACTGAAATAGATTGAGATCACAACTATGTAGTACTTTGGTTGTAATGAAAACATCCTCCCTCGTGACCAGACCAGTCTTGAATGCTTCTGTAAGAACCTCACCAACTTCGGCTTCGTTCTTATAATCAGCTGCATCAAGGAACACGAACACACCACAAGATGCAAAATACTCATAAAGCTCCCAAAATCAAGACATAGAAAAAGCAAATTATATAAAAACTCAAAAGAAAACTAAACTCTGTCTATAATAGAACAATCAGTCATCTATACAGCAAAGATCAGATGATTCCAAATATTTACAACTGTAGAATCTGATGCAGATAATATCTACAGAGATCTACAGGAGGATCAACTTCTTAGACACATTTTATACAATAAAGATTCCAGCTTTCAACAAGTTAAAACAAACCCAATACTCTAATCAAATCTTAAGAAGTAACAAAAAGCAGAAAGAAATGGTTTGAGAGAGTTTAGTTTACCAGCACAGTCGAAATGGCGATAGCCAATCTTAATGGCATTGATGATAATGTCTCGAATCTCTTCTTTCTCCATTCTCCAAACTCCTAAGCCAACGATCGGCATCTTGAAACCACTGCTCAGTGTTATCTCCATCCCTTCTTCTTCTTGCATGCTCAGGCTGTGATTTTTCCAGTGTGTGTTTATGGCAAACGCACACGTTTCATCGAAGTTCATGATTCCTCAAAATTTTATACAAAAGGCCCAATAGGCAACCAAATTCTTAGGCCCATTAAAGTTTATGTAGAGAGACGGAGAGTCTGAAATCAATCGCACACGATTCATCAAAATTTCACACTTTGGCCCAATGGGCTAACAAATTTTTTAGGCCCAATACTGTACAGTAAAACCAAAATTTTTATATTTTATTAATTTATCGTGATATTAATTTATAGATTATTTTTTAAAAAATATTATATGATAAGATATTTTACCGTGAAATTTAAAAACCGTACAAATTTAAAAATTCTAAATTACATAGCAATAATATTTTGTGAATTATCAATATTGAAATCTTGTTTTTGAAGAATTATATTTAGAAAGAAATAGTAACACAATGAATTCGTCATTAGAAATTCGTTTCGCTGATGCAATGCTATAATATGATGAGTTAGCTTTTGAAATAACATTCATCAATTCGAGATATTAATTAGTGATCTCAAAGATCATAAAAATAGGTAATACAATGGTATCTCACAGTACAAAAATGAAAATGATTTATGTCCAACGGTAACAATAAATTGTGTTTACTATCTATAACGTTAAATTAAAAAGTTAAAATCGATAGTATAATTGATTTACAACCAACAATGTTTATAAAATAATTATAGCGATTGAAATTAAAAGAAAATTTTGTAGTTCAAAAACATAACATCTTAGCTATATTTATAGATCTACTATGATAATATTGTGACCATATATTTTAATAGAGATTTGTCTTTGCAAACTACGTAGTTTTTATAGGATATTTGAGTAGTTTTTAATTTTAATTTGCAAAATAGATAGCTTTTAGGATAGTTTTAAGAAAAAAATATGAAGTACTAAATTGAAAACTACTCTAAAAACTACATATTTTGCAAATTAAAACTTAAACTACCAAAATCACAAATAAAACTTAAAACTACTTAAATACCCAATTTCCTCAAAAATATCATATGTGATATTGGACTTACGAAATCATAATACTGTTTTTAACATGAGTTTAAACAGGCTTACAACATCTGAGAATATTGCAGTAAAGCTATGGCTTATTCTCTTATTCATAAAAATAGAAAGTGTTATCAAGCGTAGAGATCAATGCCCCAAAACTTGGCTGGTTGGTTCGTACGATATTTCCTGTCTATGCTTTTGATCACTTCCATGTCCTCTTTCGACAGTTCGAAGTCGAAAACTTTAAAATTCTCTTCCAATCTCTCAGTCTTTGATGTCTTTGGAATCACCACTGTGTTCCTCTGCATTCCCCACCTCAGAACAACCTGTGCCACTGTCTTTTTGTACTTCTCTGCCACATCCTAAGATATCAGACAAACACAGTCCTTTTTAACTATCAAAGGTGAAATCTTTCAATCCAAACTTTTAAACTTTAGAGGATAGGCCTTACTTTAAGAACTGGGTCATCCAGACATGACACGGTACCAAACCACTCTGCGTTGGCCGTGGCACCTCCGAGAGGAGTATGAGCAGTGACACAAATCCCGTGCTTCTGGCAGAATTTGACAAGCGAATCGCGTTGGAAGTAAGGATGTGTCTCGATCTGATTCACTGCAGGCTTGATCTTGGAGTAAGCCAAGCAATCTCTTGTTAGAAAGACGTCATAGTTACTGCAAATAACCAAATCGTCAAATAATCAGAAATCAGCAATTAAAGAAAAGGACTTGTTAAGATAGTGAGAAAAGTTAAACCTGATTCCAATGCTTCGGACCAAACCCATAGAAACAAGCTTTTCCATGTCATGCCATGTAGTCTCAAGAGAGATAGTCGTATCTATGTCCAACACCCCATCATCGCCCAAAGCACTATCGGTGGTTCCAACTCCTGCAAGCACGTATAAAGAAAGGAAGGCTTACATGTTATACCTTACCATTCTATGTGTAACAATTGCTAGAGACTTGAGAAAATTTGATTTCAGCTGGTAAAAAAGGAGGATTTAAGATAAAACAAAATGCATTGGTCTCTACTCGAGACTGATAATACATGAATAAGGCAGAGGTCTCACCGGTGTGCCTTGTTGCCACGGGAAAATGAACGAGGAAAAGGTCGAGATAATCAAGTTGAAGTTTCTTGAGACTGTCTTTGCATGCCTCAATAACATGGCCATGGTCTGAATTCCATAGCTGCAAAACCAAAACAAATTAGAACTCAGAAATTTCTTAGTTTCATTACAATTGAGAGAATTCGTGTTGACCTTGGTTGTAATGAAAAGATCCTCCCTCTTGACCAAACCAGTCTTGAATGCTTCTGTAAGAGCCTCACCAACTTCGGCTTCGTTCCTATAATCAGCTGCACCAATCCCAAAATCAAGACGCAGAACAAAGCAAATCACATAAAAATATCAAACGAACACTGCACTCTGTCTATAATAACTCTATCATAGAAAAATCAGCCATCTATGTAGCAGAGACTTGGATCATTCCAAATACTTACAATTGCAGAAAAATCCAAAGATCTACAGAGAGATTAGCTCAGGAGGATTAACTTCAGATAACAAGTTTACAGACACTATAAATAACTTCAAATCTCAGACAATAAAGATTCCAGCTTTCAACAAGTTAAAACAAACCCATTAATATTCTAATCAAATCTTCAGAAGCAACAAGAATCAGAGAGAAATGGTATGCGAGAGTTTAGTTTACCAGCACAGTCGAAATGGCGATAGCCGATCTTAATGGCATTGATGATAAGGTCTCGAATCCCTTCTTTCTCCATTCTCCAAACTCCTAAGCCAACGATCGGCATCTTGAAGCCACTGTTCAGTGTTATCTCCATTTCTTCTTCTTCTTCTTGCTTCCTTCCTGACAATCCTGATAGGGTAAATATCTGCTCAGATTGCGATTTTTCCAGTGAGTGTTTATTGCAAACGCACACGTTTCATCAAACTTCATGATTCCTATAAATTCCACACATAGGCCCAATAGGTCAACCAAATTCTTAGGCCCATTATAGTTTATGTAGACAGAGATCAACGCACACGTTTCATCAAAATTTCATACATAAGCCCAGTGGGCTAACCAAGCCCATTATGTAGACGGAGATCAATACGCACCGTATGGTATATATATACACAAGTAGAAGAAACGTTATCACAGGTCAATCAAGTTTACATCTTTACTTCATTCTCTGTGTCCGGAATCAATTTCCCACAGGTAATTTTAATGTTCGGGTAGCTCAATCGGTTGTTTTGAGGTCTTTTTCTTCTATGATAATCTCAAGGCGTTAAAGGTTTTCGCTTTGGTATTGTTTGTATCGATCTCACTCTTAATTCGATATAGCATAATTTGTGATCGGAATCTTCTGTTCTGGAGATTTCTGTTGAGTTGTATAGGAATGGATTTCCAAGGATCTTGGTGGGTTTGTTTCAAAAGTTTGAATTTTGCGAGTTTTTGATGGTACTAGACATTCTTCGAATTTTAGGTTTCTTTTCTGCTGCTGAGATTCGAAACAGAGGTCTTAAGTTTTCTTAAAAGCTTTAGTTATCTGTCAAAGTTACCGCCTTTGATTTTCCTGATGGTCTATTTATTTATGTTTGCGTATTTAAACCCTAAAATTTATGAGAGCCCTTTTCTCTGATCTGATTTGGATCTCTAACTGACTTGTGTGACGTTTCCTTATAGGTAAGTTGACAGTTGGTTGCCTTCGTTAACTTATTCTATTTGTCTACCAGCCAAAAAAACTATGGTAAGTGTCTCCAAAGATTTAATTTTTAACCGTTAATCTTCACTCTAGCTTAATAATCACTTACCTGTTGGTTTTTCTAAACCTTTGGGAATTAAAATGATGCAGTTTTTCGATGGGTACCACCATTATCATGGAACGACCTTTGAGCAGACATATCGGTGTTATCCGGCATCTTTTATCGATAAGGTATGGTTTCCATCTATCTACTTTTAGTTTAATATCCTGATAAGTGAATGCTGTATTTACTTATTTTGTTATGGTTTAATCTTGGTTGTCTTGTAATGTTCTAATGCAAAAATCTGAATTCCGCATACTTGACTTGTAATTTATTGTTTCTAATTTCTATTTCCTTTTCTCTTCCTGCAGCCACAAATTGAAAGTGGTGACAAGAGTAAGTCTTTCTATCTAGACACCAATGTGTGTTTCCAGTCAATTTTAGTATCTATGTTTTTCTAGTCTGAAGTGTTGCTTGTGTTAAATCTATTTCAGTTATAATGCCACCATCAGCCCTGGATCGTCTAGGTATGCTACCACTTGTTTTCTCTTTTGGATATGGTTTAATATCTGTCAAACTTAGAAAAGTATTGACACACTAATATTGCGGAAACTTTACAGCCTCTTTGCATATTGACTATCCGATGCTGTTCGAGCTTCGTAATGCTGGAGTTGAACGTGTTTCACACTGTGGTGTCCTTGAGTTCATTGCAGAAGAAGGCATGATTTACATGCCATATTGGGTTAGAATCAGTTTTCTCTTTAATTGTCAATTAAAATATTGTGGAGTTTGGGTCATACAGCTTTACCAAACTGATTTTTTGCTATTTTGATCTAATCCAGATGATGCAGAATCTCCTGCTGCAAGAAGGAGACATTGTGAGAGTTAGAAATGTCACTCTTCCAAAGGGAACTTACGTTAAACTACAGCCCCACACAACAGACTTCCTAGATATATCTAATCCGAAAGCCATGTGAGTCTGAATTGCTTCTACACTCTCGAATGAGTCTTCATGTAGTTTCTTTTTCCAATACCATGTTGATTATTGCTTAGAGAATGTTATATGTTGAATTCACTTGTTTCTTCTTGCTTTAAATATTTGCTTGTGTGCTGCTGATGAATGAGTGAACCTTGCAGCTTGGAGACTGCTTTGAGGAATTATTCATGTCTAACCACTGGGGATAGCATTATGGTTCCATACAACAACAAGAAATACTTTATAGATATAGTTGAAACAAAGCCTGCTAATGGAATCAGCATCATAGAAACAGACTGTGAGGTTGATTTCGCACCTCCCCTTGATTACAAAGAGCCTGAACGTCCCACAGCACCTGCTGCAGCTGCCAAGGGTCCAGCAAAAGGTATGTATCTATGGACATGGAATCATACAAATAGTTTCAACTTGTTAGATTTCATATTTCTTTCCAAATTTCACAGCTGAGGAGGTTATGGCTGAACCTGAACCAAAGTTCAACCCTTTCACGGGATCTGGAAGACGGTTAGATGGGAGACCTCTTGCCTATGTACCACTGCCTGCCTCTAGTTCAAAAGACAAACAGCCTGTTGTTGCTAATGGCAATGGACAGTCATCTGTGGCAAGTAGCACAGAAAAAACTGCTCGACAGGCTCAAGGAAAGCTTGTGTTTGGGGGCAATGCTAACCGTGCTCCAAAGGAAGCTGCTCCTAAAGTACTCATTCGAACTTAATCGATAAATGACAAAACAGGAACTGCTTTGAAATTGAGAGACAAATATATATATGATTGTTCCTCTCTTAATTTACTTTTCAGGTTGGAGCTGGAAAAGAGACAAAGCAAGAGGATTCGGAAAAGAAAGAAGAGCCCAAGTTCCAAGCTTTCTCTGGGAAGAAGTATTCACTGAGGGGTTGATCAACTCGCACAATCAGTCTCTGCTCAGTCTATTTATGATCCTCCCATGTTGTGTATTATAAGTACTAGTGTCTCACTGTCTCGAATCAAACAAGGAAAACAAATAATTTAATAAAACTCTGCCTTCTGTCTTGACGAGAGAGGGAGAGTGGAATCGCTTGTTTTCTTTAATCAGATTCAATGGTCACACTCTCTGAAATTATCCGCTCTTTTATATTCTTACTGGCTATTTACATACTTGTTCATGAATGCGAAGCCGTGCTCTTAGGCTCTTTACAGGTGAAGTCATTGGCTGAAAGATGATATGTTGATTTATAATATCCTCTATAGTTCGGAGTTCTCGAGGTTTTTACTCGAAAAAGAACAAACAAAGACAAAAAGAAAAGGATCTCTTGTTTTTCTGTGAACAAATCCAATGCTAGAACCATGCTGTGTGTCACCTTATTGCATAATGGCTCTGAGTGCATCTTTCACGTACTTGTACTTGAATTCAAAGCCAAGCTCTTTGGCTCTTACAGGTAAAACCTTCTGTCCTTCCAGAACCACAGTGGCACCTTCCCCGAGTAAAGCTTTGAGTGCAAAGTCAGGAACTGGCAGCCATGATGGTCGGCTAAGAACGCTGCCTAGCTGCTGGCACATTTCCCCCAGCCTAACCGGGTTAGGGGCAGTCCCATTAATAACTCCTGCCAACAAACCAGCATCAATAATAACATTCTACTTTAGCCCTTGAGTAACTTAAAAGGACATGTATGTAGGTATGTTGTTACCTTTATAGGATGGATTAGTGAGGGCCTCGTAAATTAGGTTCACCAAGTCATCCACGTGAATCCAAGAGAACCTACTCAATGAATTATGCAAGAATGATCTTCAAATTCACAGAGCGCCGTCAAGAGATAACCAGAAAAAAGTATCAAACTTTACCATTGCTGTCCTGAACCCAGAGGTCCTCCAGCGAACATTTGAAAAAAGGGTATCATCATGGCTACAATGAACAGAAAGCCTTTTGCATGATCAGCAGAGTATCCAAGTCCTTCGCGAACATATTTCATAAGCGTGTGAGTGAGAGAGAATACGCACCTAAAGCTCCACCGTCTTTGCCAAGAACAACACCAATGCGGATAAGTGCCACTCTTACATCCTTATCCGCTTTCAGTGCAGTTCCTTCCCATTCTCTGCAAACCTAAGTACACAAGTACATATTTCATTTTAAGCAGACCATTATTTGCACATAAAGTTAGATCGACATCTAAGTGCAGACAGTCTTTCACAGTCAAATTTGGGAACCTAAACCGCAAAAAGATTCAGACTCTATAAGGAACTATTCCACGACGTTTACCTCTGCAAGAAAATCCTTCCCTGATGGACTATTTTCATCGAATACGCCTGTCTCACTAGTACCTGACAGTTAAAAGAACGTTAGGATTCTTCTTGGCATGATCAGAAATGAATGGCGAAACTTCAATGGCTCTACATATAGGATTGTAACAAACCATAGTAACCAACAGCCGTGGCGCTAACTAGAACGGTAGGCCTGGATTCTGCTGATGAATTATTTATCAACTCAACAACCTTCATGTAAGTTTCAAATAAAGAAACTTTTTAATAAGAAAATCTCCTCGATATTTGAAGCCACAATCAAATTGTAAAAGACAGTAATCACTAACTTTAGAGGTGACACGGATCCGGCTGTCCTTAATCTCTTTCTTAATCTACAAAGCAAGCAAAGATATCCATGGAGAAAAGAACCAAGCATCAAACTTTAAGAGGAAGGTGAAAAAAGAAACTGACCTCGGGAGACCACCTAGTACTAATAGGCAGTCCAGCCAAGTTCACAACAGCAGTAGAGCCTTGTACACAGTTTCGCCACTCTGGTTCTTCAGCAATCACAATGCCTGGGAAGTCCTTGGCTGAAGCAAAACAATCAAGAAGTAGATGAATCAAATCAAAGAGTAGACTAAGATAATAGAAAGCACTCTTTCATCCTAGTAAAAATAGAAGCAGAATAGTCATTACCTTCTTACCAGGAAATATTTGCTCCGCTTTGGATTTAGAGCGTGTTAAGACACGGATAGAGTGATTATCTGCGGAATGAACATTCCGTGTAAAGGACTTGAACAGTAGTAGAAACTCTAATATCTGATTGGATTCATTGAACAAAGGGTTTAAAGTCATAAGTATAAAAAGTCAATCTTTTTTACCAGCACGAAGTCTCTGAACCAATCGTCTCCCTATAAAACCAGTTGCTCCAGTTACTGACACTGTCATCTGATTGTCCTGCCTCATTGAAACAGTAATTTGAAATGAAAACATTCTCTAGTAACTCAACATTCTGGGTCAAAAGATCGAAATTTTAATGAAATACCTTCTGGGATTTCTCAGAACTGCATAGAACCATGACTCTCCTCGTCCCTAGCACCTAAAACCCATGTAGAAATTGATCATGAATATTACCGCAGCAAATTACAAGTTAAAAGAAAGAATGTTCACATCAAAAAATACAAAATTGTGTACTGAGAAAGATGGAGGAACGAGAAGAGCAGAAGAGAGAGCGAAGGAGGAGGAAAGAGACGTTGGTGAGCAGAGAAGGTCCATTGTTCCCCTCAACTGATCGTTAGCAGAGTGAGTGGTGGAGAGTCTGGACACACATATTGAAGAACTAAACAGGCCCTTAATGGGCTTTATTGATATATCAAAAGGCCCATTTATGGCCCATAAGTGAACCCCAGTGTTTAATCTCTGAAGAGAGGTCTGAGAGACGGAGAGGACGAGAGAGAGAGAGAGA
The DNA here is from genome assembly GCA_014578085.1 of Cardamine resedifolia. Classification (NCBI taxonomy): domain Eukaryota; kingdom Viridiplantae; phylum Streptophyta; class Magnoliopsida; order Brassicales; family Brassicaceae; genus Cardamine; species Cardamine resedifolia. The sequence goes on along the minus strand of VBRH01000366.1, from coordinate 9,298 downwards.
GAGAGATGGCGGCGATGCAGTGGTGCGGCGCTATAACGCGACGGATTATGATGACGCAGCGTACGTCAGCAGCATTGACTAGTTCGGCGAGGTACTCTTCGTTAACTCCAGCTTCTGCAGCTCCGGTGGCATCGGAGATTGATTTGTGCGGGAGAGGAGATAAGAAGACGAAGAAAGGGAAGAGATTTAAAGGATCGTACGGGAATTCGAGAGGGAAGAAGCAGAAGATGATTGAGAGAATCAAAGACAAGCTTGAGGTTCCCAGGTCTACTCCTTGGCCTCTCCCTTTCAAGCTCATCTGATCATTTCTCCTTTTTAGGGTTTTCTCATTTGCCACAACAAAAAAAATGTCGCCTTTAAGTAGTGAGTTTCCAGGTTTTTTTGCCAAAAACTCTCTGTATACTTTGTCATCATGAATCATTGAGTATAGACTCGTCTCTGTTGATGATCTGTGTTTTAGTTTGAACCTTTTGGTGATTTAGAGTCTTAAATGTTTTCCTTTTTTTTTTTTTACTATTGTAGCTTCACTTTGGATCAGAATCCCTATGTTTCAATTCATTCAGAACATTGTTGATTTTCATAAGCTATAGGTATTTATAGATATCATTACTGTGAGCTGTTTTATTGGCTTTTCCTGCTCTCTGTGATTAGAGATTCTCTGAATCTTAACCTTGTAGGTTGTTGTCTGATCAGTTGGTTCTTGGAAGATTATACAGTTGAACCACATGTGATGCTTTGGTATGATGTGAATGTGTGTGTGGAATCGTGTAATAGTGTTCACTTCGATGAATCGATGCTTTGGTATGATGTGAATGTGTGTGTGGAATCGTGTAATAGTGTTCACTTCGATGAATCGATGGTTGACTGTTTGATGGCAAGATCTGGCTTGAGAGAATAGTTAATTTGGAGTAACGTGACATGTTTGAAAACCTCACACTGGATAATGGCGACAGTTTGTTTGATTTCATTGAATAAGATATATAGGACGACAAGTTAGCCAGTTTCCTGATCTAGGTTGATGTTTTGCTGGTTGAAGATGAGTTCCAAGATATCGTCTTGAATAAAGTTGGTGCCTATGATCATAGATTAATCTCTGCAAATTTAGACGGATTTTCGATAGACATTTTCCTTTTCTTTGTAGCTGCTGCTGGTGATGATCATAGATTCCCCCACACATCTCTGTTTTATTGAGTTTGATTTTCTTGAGTCTTCTTTTCTATTTGAGTATTTGGACTTTGCATTTCAGCTTTGGTAGGTTCTGTATTGAGTTTGCTTTTGGGTGGAATTCAGTATCAGAAAATTGTGTTGTTAACTATAATGCGTTGTTTTACATTTCAGAAAGCATGTAATTTTTTTTTTACCATGGTCATAAATTGTGTATAGAAAAACGACAAACGGACAGTTTCTTTTGGGCTCATTGGGCTTGAGAATAGTAGTTCTGATACGTAAACATAATGAACTCGGTTCCGGTTCTGCAAATTCGGTTTTTGATCTTAGACCTATGTCACTCAAACGTGAATTAGATTTTTCGTAGCGTTAAATCATCAACTCTCCTACTGACCAGTGAGGAAAAACATCAGAAGAATTAGATTGTCTTCATCCAATTCAAAAACCACATCAAAGCAAAAGAGAAACACAAAGATCCTCTTAAGCTGTTTAAAACATCTTAAGAAATTTGTTTTCATCAAATACCAAAACCTAGAAGATTTACACACAACCTCAAAAACCATTAAATGAACGTGTTTGACTCTATTAGAATTAGAAAAGCGTGGCCATGCTATTTCTCCAGCTAAGTGATCTCCGAGTTGGCGGAACCGGAGGCGTGAAGCTCAGACCAAACATCTCCTTCATAGCTCTTCCTTGCTCCACGAACCTGACCAGCTTCGCTACAACCCCTGCGCTTTCGACCACATGGGTTATGTCATTGGGTTTACTCCACAGCTGGTTCGCCAGCTGCAACCGCCTGCGTTTTGAATTCACATCGATCCCAAACTTCTGGTAAAGTCTCCTCCTTTCCTCTCCTGAAAACCTCTTCCCAACAAGCTTGCTTAGCATCCGTCTCTCCCTATGAAGTGCTTTCAGGCTACAACAATACCAAACGTTAGCTGTTTGTTTGTTTGCGGATACAAACGCAAACGCTAAAAGTACTAACCTTGAAGCTACTGTGAGTGTTTGTCCTCTTTCGAAGGCTTGGTTTCCCTGAGAAAAGCTTTCTTTCATAAAGGAGAGCCTTCTTAGCTCTACTCCAATGTATATCGAATCCGCTTGATCTCCCGTGAAGAGCAAGAAAAAGTATGTTCTATGCACCAACGAGACATGACATGTTTGCCACAGCCCCAGAATCTCTTCTCTCTGTCTCTCGAATTCGTCCGACCAGTTTGCCATCGTCCCAGACACCACTTCGTCCATAGCGTCCACACCAATGTCCTTCCCCATTTTCCCTGAGTTCTCAGGATCCGTAACCTGAAACACAGCTCGAGATAAGAAGTTGAATCTTTTGTAGCAAAAGAAACAGACGACTATAGAGAGAGTTATTAACGGTTTTTACCATCTCCTTCAGCCCTTCAACAAATGACCGGATACTGGTGATACCTCCATCTTCTCCCACCATTGGTGTTCCAACGCTGTGAGCCTCAGTGGAATCACTTCCGCGGGAAGACATTGAATCGTTCCGTAATAACCTCCCACCAGAACCAAACTCTAAATCAGGAAACGCAATACCATTACCCTCCGGTCTTCTAGGGTAGTCTATCTCCAGGGCATCAGGAGGAGTGCTTGTGCCCGGCACAGTATCCCTATGGCTCCAACTTTTCCTCATTCTCACACTTCTAACACTTGACGCATTCCTGTTTTGAACAAGACCTGTTCCACCGTTTGACTCTGCATTGTGGCCCAGAAGTGGTTCTGCGTCTGTTTCTTCACTGTTGTTATTAACGTCTCCGGTTGATTCTTCCATCTCAATGCATTGTACCTCTTTGCAGTATTCTTCTGATTGATCTCCTGAACCCCCAGGCGACAATTCCTCCTCTAGATCATCATCAGAGTGAGACCTAACATGAGCTCTTGCAGTCGACAGAGGTGTTAACATCCCATCTGATATGAAACTGGTCCTGTCTGGATCAACTACGCCAGATGTCTCTGACACTGAACCATCTTCCCACTTGTTGGTACGGTTACAGAAATGCGGAGTCCCAGCCTTTGAAGGATGATAAAAAAAACTGGTTGAGCCAAAAATGCATTCGAATTGTAAAAGATTATTGGATAAATTGTCAATTGAACTGAGATACCTTCGAAGACTCATCATGTTCCACCATCTTCATAAAATCTTCAAGACGAGATTGAGCAATATCCCGCTGTTTTGTCATTTCTGCAAGTTGCTTCTCCATCTGCACGACATCAAACCTTAATCAGAATATACCCCCAACTATCCAAAAATCAACCAACTCATGCCAAAATATCTGTTGAAACTACTTCTCGGTTTTCACAAAAGTGAGAACCTTTTGTATCTGAAGATCTTTCTTTCTCAGCGCAACCCCACAATCGCAACTTAAGGTGGCAGGGGCTGGGTTTCTCAGCTCGCTCTCCAGTCTGGCTAGCTCACGCTGTAGTTGCTTGACCAAAGCCTTGTCTGACATAACAACATTGATCTGTGCCTTCGTGGTGACTTCCTTGGCACAGCAGGCAAACAAGAGAGTGTTTCTAGTCTGCTCCACATGACTCCTCGCTGGACTCAGCGTGCAGACTATGGCGGTTCTGGCATTGCCCCCCAAGCACGGCTGAAGAATACGTGTGAGCTTGGAGTCTCTATAGTTGATGTGTCCTTGTCTTCCGTTGCTACATCACGTGGACAGTCTTTATATTAATGCACATTAAGTTTCAGAAAGACAAATAGAGATGCTTGTAAAGTCTGACTTTTGTTTGTCAATATTTATCTATGGCACATGCTAAAAATAGTACGGTTATAGTTTCAGTCGAAGTATCACATCCACACCTTAGTTTGCGTATCACGGTTCCTAGAGTCAGCAAACTTCGATTGATATGACAACCCTCCTTAAGTCTTGCACCAGCTGATAAGGCCTGCGATGCGCGCTCACTCCCCGCCAAATCAATAAAATTCTGCACATGAGAAACAATTAACACAAACAAGATGATTGGCAACGCGTAGAAACCTTAAGACCCAAAAGAAGATAAAGTAGATGAGTACATACCACACTCGCCATGAGAGTGGTTGAGTTCTCTTTGCCTAAGAACTCACGAGCAGAGCTCTCAACTGTCTACAAAAAGTTAACAATTTAGACAAGGCACTGAGCAAGAAAAAAGGGGGAATCTTTGTGCCTTAGATCCAGTGATAGAAAAGAGCTTTACTAGTTTGATAATTTGATGAGATCTTGAACTTCTCTCATTTAATGAGGTTTCACCAATCTTCCGCTGTGCTGCAATAAGAACATCAAGTACAGAAACATGACGAGAAATATCTTTCGGACAACATTTTTTATAGAATAACCTGAGTTGCAAATCATGAGCAAACTAAATAACTGTCAGCTGGTTCGTAGTAATGAAAAATGGGTGGACTTTCTGAGATTATTACCTTCACAAATGGAGATAAGATCCTTCAAATGGTTCCAATCTCTCAGGATTTCCTCTGTGGCTTTTTCAACGACAGCCCCTTTCTAAATGGAAGGAAAAAAAAAACACGAGATGAGAGTCACACAAGATTATTAACTAAAAGAATTTGCAGTAAGGAGAAAACAATAATCTTTCACCTCAGGGTCGTCTCGAAGCCTCAGTGGTGTACTATCCGGGCTGAGAAGATCTCGGATGGCCTCATTGTAGATCTCTATAGCCGAAAATCTGACAACAAATGCCCTATCTTCATGCTGCAGCTTCCAGTCGAATTAGTGAGAACGAGGAATACAGATCAAAGTAGTATGAGAAAATCAGACTTAATTGTTCACAGTACCTTAAATATATAATCAAATATGTCAGCCACAGCAAACTCAGTTATACCAGACATGGTGTATGTCTTTCCACTGCTCGTCTGACCATACGCGAAAATACTAGCTGGGAAACAATACTTATTTAGGCATTTAGCTTTACATGCCATCAATGTGTTCGTCATTACAACAATCAGGAAGCTTACAGTTTATTCCTTTGACAACCGAGAGAGCAACTTCCTTTGGGCCATCTTCGTAAACTTGTCTTGTTGGACACTCACCTCGGTACACTCTATCTGTCACCAAAATGAGAAAAGAGAAAAGGGCATCCAAATCAACTCATGGATGTGTACAAGTGGGAAATACACAGGTATAATTAAGTTTAAAGAAGAGGTTGGAGCGGTTAAAAATCTGTCAGCATAAGATCAACAATATTTTACCAAACAAGATGATTTTAGATGACAAATGAGATCTTTGTGATCATGAGCACTAGATACTTGTTTGATGTTTCACAGAAACCAAAAACTGAAGTTGATTTAAGTACATATACAATATTTAAACACAAAACACCAATGTGATTCTTACCAAATGAGTATGCAGAAGGAAAAGTTGAGCCTTCACGCAATGTGTTTCTGTACAACACGGTGGTGTCGTTGATGCATTCCCAATCCGCAGCTTCATTAGCCAAGATCTCTTTCTCGTTCAGAGGTCTCAGTCTCACCAGAACCAATATCTTCTCTTCCCGGGCAACATGCACCTGTGTCTTCTCCATTTTCTTCAGCTCTTCTCCAGCAATTGCTCCCATTGCTCACTGGCCAAATCACAATGATGCACAATGAGCTCTTAAAGCAGTCATAATTCGTTTTGAGATTGATGTATTTTCACATTTCATTCATACTTTACCGACTACTGAAGGCTTTAAAGAACAGAGTAGCTCTGAGAAGACACCAAAAGAGTCATTATTTTTCAACTAACACAACCATAAAGAAATGATAAAGCTCAGACATCTCTTCTTACCAAACCAAAAACAAGAAGCATGCGTAGAAAATCCCTTAGTGTTCCCCAAAAACGAGAAGATTTGAACTAATACTGTCAGAGAATGTCGATTCCAATGCAATTAAACACGAGAGTACAAAATTTCTTCAACACAGTGCTTAAACAGAAAGAAAAAGAAACCGAAAGAGAGATGACTTATTACTAATTAATAAGTAAGAATGTTGTAATTAGAATAACAAAAGAGAGTTTACTTAGAAGGTGGTCAACCTTTAACCGAAGCACAAACAAAAATAAAAGCTTACCGTCTTTTTTCTTAAGTGGTCACCCACTATGCTGCTTGAAAACGAAGTCATGTATCATTAATCTAAAGTTTCTTTAATGAAAATATACAAGTAATAAATGTCTCTACCACAAACCACCCTTCTCTATTGAAACGCATCTCTATATTTTAATGGAAAAGAGATAACTGAAAAAGGAAAAGTTATCATCATATTCCAAGTATTTTGATTGTTATCTTACACACGCAAAAGCAGACAGAGAAAGATTAGAATTAAAAAAAAAAAAAAATTTGTTGTATTCATAAGTCTTTCTCACCAGTGCACTTGAGTTTTCAAAACATGACTAACTAAGGAAAACAATATTAAAAAAATGGTGATAATATAATATAACATTGATTTGACTTGAATGTAAAAAAACAAATATCTAAAAATGCATCTCCAGCTTGAAACTAAACCCTAAATCTTATCTTGTTCATATATGATCTATATTTTGTGTTACCTTGTGAGTTGTCTTCTTCTTCAGAGTAATGCTTTCCACAGAAGCTCTAATCTGAAAAATCCACCACAGATTTCAACATTAATAAACACACAGAACAGATTTTGAGAGTGGAGATTCAGATATTTAGTAAGCCCCAGATATAGTTTATGAATCTATCAAGCAAATCCAGATTAAATGCCTAAGTATTCTCCATAAAAATTACCAAAAATAGCAATCTCATTCTAAAAAATAGGGGAAAATTAATTAAAAGTGAAAATACATAATTCCTTACCTTCAAGCTTGCAAAAAAAATCTCAAAAAACGATTTAAATGTAATAAAAGGAACTTTTCAGTTTTCACACAAATAAAAATCAGAAATCGAAGATAAATTTGAGAAATCTAGGTTAAGATGAAACAGTTAAATCGGAAACTGTAAGGCAAACCCAGAATCTCTATCAGTACTGCGAAAAATTCGAAGATACAAAGAGAGAGATTCATAGTATACCTTCGTCTTCTTCGTCTGCTACTTACTCCGTCCTCCTCCTGCTGTTGCTGCTGCTGCTTCTGCTTCGTCGTCGTCGTCGTCTAGTTGAGTTGCTCTCTCTAAAAATCCTCCATGGCTTCTCTCCGGGGACCAATGTGGCTATTGATTTGGTCCCGCAAATCTCGTAGGGAAGCGCCTCTCTCTTTCTCTCTCTTTTACTCTCTTTTTCTATTCGTAGAACCGAGAGTGCGGTGGAAGGAAGATACCTTTGAAATTCCTATTTTACCCTCAGGAACTTTGTCGGGAATCTGAGAAAGCTCTGCCACGTTGGCTATTCTTTTTTTCTTTTTTTTCCGATTCTTCTCAGTTACTCCTTTGACACATGGCATGAGGACCGCTGTTATAGCCGTTGAAATGTACGGAGCCCAAGGGTTTTAGAGACTCTCTCCACCACAGAGAGACTTCCTCTAAATAATATTTTTTGATCATATAGACTATAAAAATCTGACATCGCATTTTACCGAACAAACGTGAAACTAGTAAAATAGCGAAAATCACGGATCGCTTTTCTAATTTTGTCGGTCCATGTATCATTGAAAGTGTTTGCAGGTAGTAATAAATAAATAAACAAAAATTAAGAAAAGATAAAGTCAATACTCAAAAGCCATTTACCATTAGTCCCTAACCTCTCTTTTTTTTCCGAGCCATACACCATAATTACCTCTAATTAATGCTCCATGTGGAAAATTAGTAACATAATTACGAAACCAATGTATGAGTTGATAACTTAACTTCATAAAATTTGACTATGATGCCCCAATTTATGAATTGGTACTAACGATTTACATGAAATTTGTTCCAGCCGTTATGTGAACATTTTTTTTGTTTTTGTTAAACAGGTATTTTGGTGACATATTTATATTGCATTTATTCCTAAGACTCAATGTGTTCATCAATGACCTAATTTAAGTGAAAAAAAAACCGTTGAAATCCAATGTATAATTGGTAACGTAATAACATTAACTTAATTTGACCTGAACCCCGTTGTATAAGCTGGTAAGTTTGAACATACAAAAACTGAATATATATGTATATATATATATACACATATACATGGGAGGTAAGACAAGTAAATACGTTTTTGATAAATTATCAAGTACATCTTTACTATTAAGTTTTAAATTACATCCCGACTTTAAATATTTAATTAAACATGAATTTCGTTCGTTAATTTTTTTAGATTTTCGTCATACAAGCTACATTGTTGTATTTTGTTTATTCTAAAGGATTTTTTTTTCATTTTAGTACAAATTATAGTTAAGTGGAATGGTTAAGAACATTAGGCATAAATATTTGTTGGGCTTACACATAAAGCCCATTATTATTGAGGTTCGGCTCAAGACCAAATCATAGACATCGAACATTGAGAGAGCAGAAGGATAAAAGGACCAAGTTTGGTTTTAAAATAAAAATTGCAAATATGTTGAAAATTTGGATGTGTGCCAAAACAGTGACCACCCTAAAGATTTCACATTGAAAACAAACAAAGGACCGTAACCTTGTTACTATATAAATGACACTTGATAGTAATCGGCACTATACTAGGAAAATTTCTGTTTTATATTTTGTTAGTTTATATAATCATAAATTATTATTAGTGTTTTAGGTTATATATATTATTATATGTAGTTTGTATTGTGTTAATTAAAATTACTAATATATAATTACGTATGTGCGGTGTTATGTTTATAAAAAAAATTATTTGATCATTTAGATTATAACATAATTTGGTTGTAAGAGTTAAGTGGTGTTATGTATATATTTTCAAATTATTCAAAAAATTTATAACCATTTGATTTAATCCAATATTAATTACATCAATGATAAAAAATTTAATATGAGATCCGTCATGACCCGTCTTGATCCGTCATGACCCATTGACCCGTCTTGATCATTCTCACCCATTGTAAACTATATTGTGCATCGCCAAAAAATATATTTTTCATATTTTGTTAGTTTATATAGTCATAGATTATTATTATTAGTGTTTTAAATAATATATATTTTATGTTTTTAGCATCTCATTTATTATTATTATTATTATTATTATTATTATTATTATTATTAT
>VBRH01000365.1:40302-53725 GCA_014578085.1 Cardamine resedifolia | reverse complement strand
GCTGTAAGATAAAACAGTAGACCAAATAAATCTGCGATATCACAAAACTAAACAAACAAGTCCGCGGTAAGATAAAACAAAAGAACAAATAAATCCGCGATAACACAAAACTAAACAAACAAGTCCGCAGTAACGGCGGTGGAGACTGGAACGAACGACGAACCCACGAAGACAGCAACTCACGAACGGTGAACTCACGACGAAAGGACTCCTTCCATGGAGAAGGAGAATGATGGAGAACGATGGAGAAAGAGAACGATGGAGAAGGAGAAACAAATGAAAAGGAGGAACAAAGGAGAAGAAGGAACGAATTAGAAGGGATAACGATGACGATATTAAATCGACTAGATCCGGTTTGAAGGAGTCAAGAAACAACAGATCTCACCCAGATCTGAAAGTTGGTTCAAGTAGAAGAAGCTTAAAAGAAGCCGCCATAACCGTAGCACCAACCACAATAACGATTATGGATGGTGATGGGATGATCGGTTGAAGGCCAATAAATCACCAGTGAATCTCCGAAAAAAACCTGTAACAAATTCATAGTTGAAAAACAAAACATTAAAACTAAAGGAAGATCGACGCCGGTGCTATATGAGCCACAACACGTCAATCTCCGGCAAAAAAACCAACAAACGCTTTGAAGTTTTTGAGGAGAGAGAAGAGAGAAGAATACGTTTTTCTTTATGGATGCATTTTTTTATAAATTAAAATGGTAATCTTGTAATTAAGTTAGAAAGGTCAAATTTTTATGTAATTTCCACATAAATATGGATGCATTTTTTTACCCTAGGTTATTCTAGTTATTTCTGCCAAAATCTGAATTATTTCAAGCAAATTTCAGTATTTTAAAACTAAAAATGTAATTATTTTCGCAACTTTTTTTTTTTGTGAAGAAATAAAATGTAATCGTAAAAATTAGGATACTTTACCTTCGTGCCTTTTCTACGTTCTTTTTCTTAAAATTAGTGACTACTATTATATTATCGAATGGTTTAATAGTATGTTATAATATCGCTTAAACTAGATAGTAATTTGTATTATGCAGTGCAGAAAATTATTTTTTTCATATTTTGTTAGTTTATATAATCATAAATTATTATTAGTGTTTTAAGTTAGATATATTATTATATATGGTTTGTATTGTGTTAATTAAAATTACTAATATATAATTACGAATGTGCGGTGTTATGTTTGTAGAAAAATTTATTTGATCATTTAGATTATAACATAATTTGGTTGTAAGAGTTAAGTGGTGTTATGTATATATTTTTTAAATTATTCAAAAACTCTATAACAATTTGATTTAGTCTAATATCAATTACATCAATGATTAGAAATTTGATCCGAGATCCGTCATGATTTGTCTTGATCGTCCTCACCCATTATAAAATATATTGTGCAGCGCGAAGAAATGTATGATTTCATATTTTGTTAGTTTATAATTTTATATAGTCATATATTATTATTATTATATATGGTTTGTGTTGTGGTAACTAAAATTATTAATATATATTAAATATATATAATATGATTAAAATTACTAATATACCAAATTATATACCGGAAATAAAGATTAATATGTATAAAGATTTTCACATTGTTAATTTCGTAAATAAACCAAGTAATTTTATCGAATTTAAATGTTTATTGATTTTTTTTTAATGACATCAAAGTAAGATAGTGAATTACATTGGGACTACGTTTCATAATATTAATTTTTTATTGAAAATATTATATTTTTATCAACTAAATACTAATAGATTTATTATATGATTTAAAAAGATCTGACTGATAGAGTTAATGAGTTAAATACAAATTGTATATAATATATATTGTCAACAAAAATTATCATATTTTAAATGTTAAACTATTATTGGTAAACCAAAAATATTATTTAAATGATATCATAATATATGAAACAATTCATGTCCATTTTAAAAAATTCAAATCATAACATGTGCAAAAAATGTATATAATTTTATTATAAAAATTATGTGATTATTTAATTATTTATAAAACATATAATCAAATAAAAATGTGAGGAGAAAATAATGTTAACAAATAATTAGTATGATTTAATTGGAGAGAAACTAGGAAGAGAGAGAATAATTAGTTAAATTTAAATTAAATTTAAATTTAAATGTAAGTGAGTTATATAATATGACTATTGATTTAAGTCCAATGACATTTACTATAATATTCTACATAAATAGAAGGTTATTTTGCTTTTAACATTACTCAAATAATAATACTATTGATTTAAGTCCAATGGAGTAATAGATATTTAAATCCAATGGAGTATAATATGACTATTGATTTAAGTCCAATGGAGTATTAGATATTTCACTCATCCTCATATTTTCCATTATTTAAGTATACATTTTTTAAAATTAATAAATTATACATGTTTTTGTTTAGTGTTAGAACTTTATCATATATATCTCTGTATAGTATATCTTTTTGTTTTTGTTAAAGGATTTTCATGTTATAGTATATTTTCATTTCTTATCTTGCTTGAAGTTTATATATTCTCTGAACCAACTATATTTCTGGTTTGCTATATGATGTTCGTTTGATGTGAAAATAGCGTATATACTTTGTCAACACTCTCACTAAGTCATATACCATGTGGTAGACAGTAATTATTTTTGTATAAAATGATTTGTATACTATATATATGTTGTTCAACTAAATTTTAATTATTATTTTAATAATTATGATATGATTTTTAATATTTCTTTACAAAATTATATGGTGCATAATGATACACGTATTAATATTCATTGGATTAAAAGGTAAAAAAAAGTTTCTCGTTTTTTACATAATTTTTAGAATTGTTTCTTTTTCCAAAAACAGCTCCAAAAGATAAGTATGCTTTAAATGGTGATATAAAATGGAAATAATAAAATTATTTTGGTTTTTCAAATAATAAAACAAAAATTGATTCAGTTATTTAATTTACAAAATTTACAACGTTTCCGATTTTTTTAATGTTTTTTTTTTTTGCTAATTCACCATTTCTACACCAATGACATATTGTACCATATATATAGCCTACCATATATGTGTTTAAATGAGATTTTTTTCTATATTTTATGTTTGACCAGAAAATAATATGTTTTTTTATTGCAAGTTGAAAAACTACTTTTAAGAAACAAATTTATATAAATTGTTTTTTTCAACGTCGTTTACATTTAAAAAATTGAAGAAATAGAGTCCAGTTACAAGAAAAAGCAAATCAAACAAAATAAAAGAGTGGTTGAAAGATTGTTCTTGCAACCCGAACACAAGTGACAACTTGACGAACCTTACCAACGTTACGCTTCTCAATCCGAGAGGATATCCATGACGGACCATCCATCGAAAGGTAAGATTTGAATCTCCCATTTTTGTTACGCTTTTCGCTATGTCCTGTGATATTGAATTGACTTTAGGCAAATATAGCTAAAAAACTATTCGCCTAATTAGTTGCGTGGATGGTCGGACCGGTTCAACCGATCGAACCGGATTTTAAATATTTATATTTTAATTAATTTTGTGTATATATATACAAATATCTATGAAAAATATATAACTTTAAACTTAAAGAATTCAAAATATAATTAAATTTTCTGTCTTGTATTATTGTATCTTTCATAAAATCAAATTAATAATAAAATACTATATTGACCATTCAAATCAATGAAAATTAAATATGGGTTGTCTCTGAATTTTGATTTGAAAGATAATTTGCATAAGAAAAATATGAAAATAGTTTTAATCTATTTAAAATAAAAATAATTTTATATTTCTATTAGATGAAATTTTTTTAATAAATTTAATAAATATAAAGACAATGACTTTGAATTATAAAAATTTTAGTCAAAATTATTACAAAAATTTTGTGAACCGAGTTTTGATATCAAACCGGGTCACCGATTTTACCGGTTTTTTGCCGGTTTTATCGTTTTAGCTCAAATCAGAATTTTGCCTTAATCCAGACTTGGCTAAGTGATCGTTTCCCGATTAGACCGGTCTGACCGGCCCGTCCGGTCTGGTTTTGAAAACATTGAGAAGTAGGGTTTTATCAATGGTTTTTTATGATTAGAAAAATAAACATTTAATTAAAGAAATATCTAAATAGAGCCAACATTATCATTAGAAATGAAACTCAAGGGGCTGTATTGAACTGAGTATTTGGAGAGATTTGAGTTTAAATGACAAATTCTATGTTATTGAAACATGAATTTTAAAATCTAATGTTATTGGATTGATGATTTTAAAATAAACAATCAAATCCACTGTTATTGAAACTTGTTTAAAATTTTGATTTAAACGTTGTATGTGAGATTTCATAGGATTTCTTAGTTAAAAATACAAAGATCAAAATCTCATGGTTTAAGGTGAGATTTCAGAGAATTTTAATAACAAATTTCCTAATTCACCAAAATTTATCAAAATCATCTCAAAACTCATTAAAACTCAAATCTCTTCAAATATTCAGTTCAATACATCCTTTGAATACGTCAAACCTCCAATTTTGGATTCATATAAAGACCAAAGACACTATAGCTCCGCTTGGTATTTTTATGATGTTTAGTTGCAGTATAGTTATTAAAAATAAATTTAATTTAAATTAATATTGATAATATCTATTAAAAGTTTAATCAATAAAATAAATTTTTAGATCAAGAGTGGCTATAATAAATAGAAAAATAAAATCAAACCATAAATTTTGAAGATGTTATGTATTTTGACAATGAGTATTATTAAAAACACTAGCAATAAATTTATGTACATTACATTTTTAAATAATTGAAAATAACTAATAAAATTAATAACTAAACTTTTTGTTTGATTTGTCTGAATCATTCAACTATACTATTAAGATAAATCTTTGTCTTGTTTGAAATATTAGAAATGAAAATAATAATAATAATAATAAATCGTATGATTAGTAAACATATATTAAATTTTTGAAATCAACTTTACCACATGAGATTTTTCATGATGTTAAGTTATCATTTGAGTTAACAATTTTTCAAAGGGCTTATCTCAAAATTTTATATCAACCATAACACATTCAAAACTCAAACTTAACTTCAAAATATTTAAAACTTTCATGATTTGTAACATTTTTTAGTTATCTTTGAATTATGCCCATAACTCAACATAAATCAATGGTAAGTCATGCCACAAAAAAATCCTTATAAAGTGATGTCATTTCGCCAATTGGAAAACCTCTTAAATGATGGATACGTTGAATGAACAACCACATAAAAAAATTTGTATTTAATATTCATATCTAATATTGCCCATAAATATTTTTTTTTCAGAAACTGATCAGAACTCATTTACTATCAAATGGAGGGAAAATCCGAAGTAAGCCAGTTGTTTTCTTTTTCTGTATATTTCATAGTAATTTTTGTGTTATCAATTTACCGTGCATTTTTGATTTTATGGTTTATTGTTCTACGAATGTAATAAAGTTGATATTATGCGTACATATTGTGTAAATTCATTGTCGCCTTTCTGTTCTCTAGTTTGAATATATCCATATATATGGATCAAGATTTTAGATCTAGGAATGGATTATTCATATTTGTTATGTCTGATTGAGTGTTTGAGGTTAGAAAATAATGTTCATGATGTGGTGATGTGATATTCCACGTTATGTCTTGGATGATTTGATTGATCATATTGTTGAACACTATTTTTCACCATAAAAAATAGTGTATTGAAACGAATTCTGATTTTAGTGTGCACTTGTATTTTTGGTTTAGTTCTTTTGGCATTATTAGAGCTTTGCATTGAATAAATGCTACAACTTATTAAACACTTTGATGTTTTTATTGTTTCAGGCGTGGCACGGTGACAAGAGACCCTACAGGTCAGACCATCTTTCGACATATTCCTTGTAGAGGAATGAGGAGAGTTCGAAGTGACGATGAATGTTCTTCTCATCTTTCAAAGAAAGTCAAAGACGGAGGACTTATTTCTTCTTTTGGTGATGAATGGTGTACGGAAGGAATAAATACGATAGAGAAAGAAGAATATTGTTCATTTTACATCTCTGAAGATCTGACTACCGACGCATACAAAGATATAAGAAAAGCTTTTTTATTCCATCAACTTTTTGGTAGTGAAAGCACAGATCATGCTAATGATGAAAATGGCTTTGAGTAGAATCCAAGGAGACCAACGCAAAGACTTTGGTGCTACCAGAGGGTTTGAAGTGGGGGAAATGCGGCATGCGTAGTAGTAGCACACGCAAAAGACGTATTCTGAGAAACCGTGTTAAACGGTTAGGGGATCATCTTGAGAATGTCAAAAGGACTGAAGAAGAGGTAAAAAAAAAAATTTATATATTGTGAAAACACTAATTCATAATTTGCTATTTTAATCGATGGCTATTTCTGAGGTGCAGATGGATGTTCAAGTCATGCTTCGCTCAATGGATCCGCGAAAGGTACCTGATTTGGAGAAGCCTCATGTGAGCTGCAAACCTAACTTAACTATGAAGTCATTTTGTCAGGTATTTTTAATTTAAACTAACCCAATTCCAAAACCAATGCAAGCTTAATGAGTACACGAGTCTAATTAAAGTTTCTCATATTGTCTGGGCAATTAATTAGTTGTACGTTGCTCCTTACATCGAGGCACAAGAGGAAGAAATCGAGTTGTATGTGCTGAAAGATTTGAATGTGGCACCTGATCCGAGCACGGTCAAAATGCAGATTGTGAACAAGGAAGACAATGTTGGTGGACTCAGAATGTATGACATTAACAATGGCATTGTGGTGAGTCTTTTCGTTTTCTTGAGAAGCTTCTACATATATATATATTGAAGTTATTGTTTTTTTTTAAATAATTTGTTGTTTTTGCTACTGCAGTTTCTTGCCTATAGAAAGATTGCTTAAGATAAGGAAGAGTGATGATAATAAAGCTAGTGATGAAGGTGGGAGATGTCTAACCATCTACAAATAAGAAACCACCGAGACTTTAATAGTTTTTATAATTTTATGGATTACAGAAAGAAACTTGGGTACTTTTACTATAAGGAGCATGACTTTTTCCAAGTTTTTCAGCATGAACATGATTTATTTCTAGAATATTTTTTTCTCATTGCGATAATTGAATTGCCTATTTCTCAGACAAATGAATTGTTCTTCAGCCTTCAGGGAATTTGAGAATTCAATAAACTCTTTGCAGCTTAGCTTTTCAAGATATATCTACTTTCATTCTTTTTGTTTTAATAATTTTTCTATTCTACTTTTGTTTTTTTTTTGGCCAGCAATTTTTCCTATTCTACTAAGTAATAGAATTTCAAATGTTGTTTTTAAGAAAAAAATTTAAGATTGAAAAAGGGTTTTATAAGGGTATTATTTTTCAGTTTGTGATTTGATTGATAATGCACACACACACTAGTGTTTTTTATTTCCTCAAATCTTTTTCTTAGTTTTGGGTATAATCAAAATTCAAATAATCTAAGAAGCTTTTGCTTTTCGGGTATTTTGAGAATTCAAAGATTTTTGTTGCCTTTTCTATTTCGGCGATCTAATTTGATTAGAAATTAGTATATAGAGAAGAAACCAATACATGTACAGTGTTAATGAGTGAACCAAAATCTTCTTAGATGATTTGAATTTTGATTATACCCAAAACTAAGAAAAGGAATTGAGGAAATAAAAAACACTAGTGTGTGTGTGCATTATCAATCAAATCACAAACTTTTTTTAAAACCTTAATCTTTAAACTCTTTTCCAATCTTAAAATATATTCTTAAAATAATCTTTGAAACTCTATTACTTCGTAGAATAGGAAAAATTGCTGACTAAAAAGAAATTAGAATAGAACAATTATTAAAGAAAAAGAAGAATGGAAAAAGATATATACTTAATTATCTTGAAAAGCTAAGCTTGGAAGATTTTATTGAATTATCAGATTCACTTAAGGCTGAAGAACAATACATTTTTCAATTTTCAAAAAAAAAACAAACAATTCACCTATCACAAAGAGAACAATATTCTAGAAATAAATCATGTTCATGCTGAAAAAACTCGGAAAAAAATCATTCCACTCATAGTAAAAGTATCAAAGATTTCTTTCTGCAGTCGATAAAATTATAAAACTATTAAAGTCTTTAGTGATCTCTTATTTGTAGATGGTTTGACATCTCCACCTTCATTACTAATTTTGTTATCCTCACTCTTCCTTATCTTAATCAATCTGTCTATAGGCAAGACTAGGTTGGGGCATAATAACCGGATCCGACTACCCGAACCAAAACCGACTTGAAAAAACGGTTTGGATTAGGTTCGAATATGCTCGATGAATCGTCCTAAATTCATATATCCATGGGTATCGGTTCGGATCCGGATATTATCCGATCGAGTACCCAAATATCCGACACATAATATGTTAAAAACACATAGATGCTTCTGGTATTTTGGATATTTTAGCATATTTCGGGTATTTTGGTATTACAAATTTTTACGGGTATGAATATTTTCGGGTATTTTTGGGTATTTTGGGTAAAATTTATCGAATTTAGATATAATTTGGAGTTTTACGAGTAACAATTTTTTGGATCCGAACCGATCCGAACCCGATCCAAAACTCTATAGGTATCTATATAGGTATAAAACTTTTCTATCCGAAATATCCGAATCCGATCGGTTTTTATCCGAATTCAATCCGAATACCCGAATGTCCAGGCATATGCAAAACATTGCAGCAACAAAAATAATATATTATTAAAATAATAGTAACTTCAATATACATACGTAGAAGATTCTCATGAAAATGAAAAGACTCACCACAAAGTCATTGCTAATGTCAAACATTCTGAGTCCACCAACATTGTCTTCCTTGTTCACTTTGATCGGATCAGCTGTCACAAAATCTTTCAGCACATAAAGCTCGATTTCTCCTCTTGTGACTTGATGTAAGGAGCAACTAACTAACTCAGATAGCTGAAATAAATAAAAATTATTTCTTTGCTATATACTCTTTTCTAGCCAAATTTGAGATAGCTGAAATAGAAAAGGACAAAAAAACCCTTGAATTCTCAAATTACCTGAAAACCAAAATCTTCTTAGATTATTTGAATTTTAGGAATTAGACATAAATTTGTTGTCTTATTCGGGTCAAATTATAAAGTATACTCCTTCCATTTTAAATTAGTTGTCGTTTAAGATTGTTTCACACATATTAAAAAAACATTTATTTTTCTGTTTTATCTCTAATTAATGTATTGTTTTATTTGATATCATCAATTAATTAGCTAAATTAATAGGGATAAAATTGTAAAATCTGACAAAAATTTGTATTAAAAACATAAAACTAAAACTAATTTGAAACGGAGGGAGTATATATTTTTTGGTAATATCTAATAATAGTGAGGGAATTTCAATAATACCACTATGTGGGTGTCCATTTTCAAAATACCATTGGAAAGTGTCCATTTTCATTTATACCATTTTGCGTATGTATTTTGATTGAATTGTCCTTAATGATAATGATTAATTATTTTGATAAAAATTACATAATTAATTTTTAGTGGAAAATTACAAAACAATTTTTTGGCGGAAAACTTATGGATCTGTTTTTTGCGGGAAAATAACGGAATAATATTTTTGGCGGAAAGTTACGAAATCAAGATTTCGGCGAGAAAATTACGGAATAAACTTATTGGTGGAAAAATTACAGATCCGTTTTTTGGAGAAAAATTATAGATCTGTTTTTTGCGGAAAAATTACGGAACCATTTTTTTGCGGGAAAATCACAGATTTCTTATAATGACCGGAAAATCATGGAATAAAACCCTAAACCCTAAATCAATCCTAAACACTAAACTCTAAATCAACCCTAAACTAACCCTAAAACTCTAAACCCTAAACCAACCTCAAACCCTAATATTTTTTTCATTAAAGATATTTTTATCAAATGACATATCTTGAATGATATTTATAAAAATTGTCAAAAATGAATGGTATTTGTGGAAAGTGGTATCCCAATAGTGGTATTGGTGACAATTTCTCAATAATATTACTATAAAGTAGGCAATATTAAATTTTAGAAAAAGGTAATATTAATGTAATACCTTTGAATAAAAATCATAAAGACGGATAAGATAAGTGTCTCTTGTCACACAATAACATTCACAATGGTCATGACTCATGAACCAATATTCATGAATTTGGTTTTTAGATTAAAAAAAAAAAAATTGTCTCGCATAAAATATCATTTTAGTTTTTCAATTAAAATTCTTTGTTTTAATTTCAGATCCGGATCAATGAATTTTTTTTTATAAATAAAACCCTACTTAATATATATTTTAGATACTTTTTATATGTGCGGAAAATAAAATATAACCATTTTTAATTTGAATGAAAAAATATATTTTTTATGTTTGGTAGAGGTGCAATACTTGTCATGTGTTGTGCAAGGGTAAAATTAAAAATTAAAATATTATATTAACTATATAAATTGAAATGCATAGTTTTGAGTATTAATTTTTTTTTTGGTTAAGGACTATTAAAATTTTTATTGAATTTATCAGTAAAACATTATCAATTTGAAAAAAAAATTAATTAGAAGGTTATGAACCGAGATCTATAATCTTCTTAGTCCGGATTAACATTTAATATTTTATCTGTACCAAATGTTATTCGATTGTTTTACCTCTTGGATTACTCGTTGATATTTTTGCAGTAGAGGCTCGACTGTCGAGCTATCTACCATATATGAAAACTAAAAACAAGAAATGTTAAGATTACTAGAATTTGAGATTGGTTTATTTTATAATAAATCTAAAAAGTATCAATTTATTGATAAAATAAATCTATAATATGACTAAATTATTGCCTTGGTTCCAAATTTCCCTCCAACAACTATTTTATTCAGGGCTATTTTTTATCATGTGCAAGTGGATTAGTTGAAAAGAGCTCTGGTTCAAAAAAAAAAAAAGTTCTCAAATATTTTAAAATATGTATATAAATTGGGATCTTTAAATTTTAAAATTATTTTATCACATTAATATATTTTAATAAAAATATTTGAACATAACTGACAAATAGTTTGAGATAACCTTGATTGTCGTGGTTCCACGTTTTCTTAGAGATATATTTTTGGGTTTAAGTTGGTTTTGCTCTCCCAATGAAGTTGAGAAATCACTCATGGGAGTTAGAAACATATGTACACGTCTCTCACCACTTTACTCTGAGCATACATGAAGCTATAATTTGGATCATGTCATATCTCATGTATGATAGAATTTTAAAAGACGACATTTGATTTCAACATAAATTGTTCTGAGCTTACAAAACATGTATTTCTCTAGAGATTGGCATGTTGTGAGGATCTTTTTCTGTCTTTGTTGTTTATTTATTCATGTTTTCAAATTCTAACCCTAAATGTTTACCCTGCAATGCTAAAAAATTTCTCTTGTAACACTACTTTTTGTAGGATCTGCATTTCCAAATTTTTTTTTTTTTTTGTGATAAATCTGCATTTTGAATTTGCATTTTTGAATAGTTTTAGTTTAATATACTTTTTGTCCCAAAAATGAAATTTATTTGAAACTAGAGAATTACCTTACTATATTATCCGGATCAAAACAAAATAATTCTCTAAAACGAAGTTATATTTTTATTTTGTCAAAAACACATGATTTCTTTTTATTGAAATAGATTATAAATATTCAAAGAAAATTTCACGAAAAAAATAAAATAAATATCCATATGAAGTTTAACTATGATGTTCCCATTTTGATTATCTTTTCTTGAAGGTCCGAGAAATTAACCTCTATTCCTTCCTCGACCTGCAATTTAAAGATTTTTTTTCATTTATTCCCTCTGTCTTCGTAATTCAGTGAAAACTACTAAAAATAATTACCTCAGAAACAATGGTGTGTATGAATCTTTTGTGCAGTCTAGTTGTGATGCAACTAACAACATTAAGACATTGTTCTTGAGCCAAAAGTTGAAGAATACTTGACAGACAAGATTCGCGTCTGAAACAGCTACTTGCTAAGATCTCAATTCCGATCAAACAAGGCCTAACCACAACATCAATGTGTGTGTCTCCAACACAAGAACAATTCGATGATACTGATAATGGTGACGGCGATGATGATGATGCTAATGATCTTCTAGAACATTCTCCTGTTGAAGATGGATGAGTAATAGATCTCTTGATTCGATCTCTTTTCTCGCTGGCCTCTTTGATCTTCTTCTGTAAGTCTTTGATGTAATTCACGGCTTCTTGAACGTGATCTGACGAAGAACGTTTACCCTATATACGCAATAGTTCATAGCCGTGAACTAAATTAAATCATAATTAGTCCGAACACAATTAGGGGGTTTTGGTATAACATATAGAAATTTTTAACTTCAACCGAAAACTAAATCTAGTGAATTTGAGATATAGTTTCTTCAAGAAAAATTTTCTATAGGGGATATAACAAATTAAGAAGATAATTAAGAATTATGGTAAAATGTATTTACCTTAGTGTATTGAAATGACAGTATCATCTACTCTATTTACGCAATTGTTCATTAGAGGGACTAGTTTTACAAAATTTAGGGGATTTTGATATAATATATAAATTATTAGCTCCAAAACAAAAATAAAATCTAGTGGATTCATTTGATATAATGGTATAAGAAAACGTTTGTTTTGGGATCCATTAATATTAAAGATGATATAACTAATAATATAAAATGTAGTTACCTTAATGTATTGAACGGGCAATATATATCTTAGATTCTTGAAAAGAGACGTGATTTCTTGCCTTCTTTGTTTCTCAGTCTCTCTATGTTTCGCTCTCTTGTTCTTTGGCTCATCGTCTTCTTTTGTGATTTCACCTGTCGTGGTTGTCTCACAGACTTTTTGTTTTCCGTCGTTTTCATTATCGGCACAATGAATGATCGGATTACATGGATTAGGTTCTTGTAATGACGTTGAAGGAGTGATCAAACCAGAGAAATCTAGTCCATTTTCACTGGAAAAATCTGGTGTGAACAATAAAGAATCTGCAAAATCCATAGGATGATGTATCTTGTTGGTGGTTTGTGAAAGTTTCATTCTTTTATATATCTTTTGTGTAGAATTTCCATAACATTTCCGTGAGTCATTTTATACTAATCAAGATTTATTTTTATTGTTTCTTATGTTTTTTTTCCTTCCGTGAGGCTTTTTAAACAAAACAACGTTATAATCTGGGAAGATACGAGTGAGTGGGTGATAGTAAATAAAAGATTAAAATTATTGGAGGCATTTTCAACGCAATTTGAGCTGTACATTTAGTGGCCATTAACTAATACATTTACGCAAGATAACATACGTTTAAAATGTGCCTTAAGCATATCATTAGTTTTATTTTCATTCCGACAGTAGATTCTTAAATTGCTAAAGGATTTTACATTGCCGGTAAAAAAAA
>VBRH01000365.1:29815-40273 GCA_014578085.1 Cardamine resedifolia | reverse complement strand
AAAAAAAAAAAAAAAAAGGCTTTTACATTTTAATAAATAAAAATTTAAAATAAATGAGCCAAATTGTTTCAATTTATTTGTTTTCTTATTTATCTAGCAAAATTTTTAAATACAATTATATTTATCCAACATCACATTTGACGTGAGATGTGACTTATTTCGATGAAAGCTAAACATCCTTATCCGACCGAGAAAATTATTTGTATGATTGTAGTAACCGAGATGATACGTTTAAGATTTACATTTTTTGGATTAGATAAATGCTTTGATCGGTAATTTTTTACTATATGCTTTCATAATATTTGTACTGTTTTTTTCAGTGCTATTTTTTTTATCTTATAATCCAGTACTTTTTAATCATATTTTCTTATTCGGAAAAGGACTCTTACCGCTTTACATCCCAATTGGACATTGCATGGGATGTGATAGCGATTAGACATAAACGATGATCCTTCATCCGATAACGCTACAGTCCCGAGATTCCCGACCAAAATGTATTTAAAAATTTTAGTGCCATTATACAATTTCTCTTTGTCGCAGTGCCAATGTTTCATTTTTTTTTATTTTTTATTTTTTTTTATAAAAGTGCCACTTTTTCATTTATACGCAAGATAGCACATTCAATTTTTATTTTTATTTTAAACAGAAAAAAAAAAGATGATTTGTATATGCAATAGTAATATTTTAATTCCAAATAAAATTAAGACTAAAGGAACCGAGGACGAGTATATAGAGTTAGTCCAGAAAAAGGTATAAAATCAATCGAATTAATTCATACTAGTATTTTCACGTTACTAACTTGTATTATTAAAAAGGTTATGTCATTTTCTAGTGTTACCAAAGATGCCAAAAATATATTATTGAATTCCTAGGCCGCCCAATATTAATCATAGACCTATATTTTATGTTATGCGTTACTATTTTCCTCAAAGAAAAGATTGGTATTTTAAGATTTTATGTCAGTTTCATGCGAAAAGTTAAATTGGTTATTTATATTCAATATAGTACCTAAGAAAATACGATATGTTTTATTATTATTATTTTCTTGTCATGCTTGTATGGGCACCCAAACAAATTATTAATACCATCGATCATACTTTTTCAGGCACAAAGACCCAAGATGTTAAATTTCTAATGAGCAAATAGTTCAAGTGGCATGGAAACATTTTAGATACGGTCAGGAAAATTAAAGAAGAAGCTGAGCTTTTGGTTCACTTCTCATGTCCTCCAATCAAAACAATGAACATGAAGAAACTGCCGATGGGAGAAGTAGAGGAAATTACAGTTGGGAGCCTCCGCCGATATCTTGGCACAAATGGAGTATTGGTTTTTGTTGGTCAACAACAAAAAGAGGGGAGGTATTGAAAGTATATTTATAATTAATTATTATATTTAAGATGATGATATATATTAATAGATGATATAGACTGCACTGCAACATATGTGAATGTATAACACAAGCGTTTTGTGTGCAACACAGAAACTGCGCTACGTTTGTAACACAAACATTCTGTGTGTAATAAACGTGACGTGGATAATTAGTAACGTAATAAATTGAAGTGAAATAAGGAAGTCACGTATTAGACATGATGACGTGGCTTTGAGATCTTGATGAGAAGATATGATAAGAAATAAAGATCATGTGGGCTTTGAGTCCATGAAAGGAGAGACCCAAGATTGAGAAGCTTACGGTTTTGAAGATCATATAAATAGGACGTATCCGCAAAAGAGAAAAGCGCGCGTCTAGGGTTTATCGAGAGAGGCACACATGTGTGTGTGACATCCCCCCACCAGACGAGATAGAGATATATGTTGGTGGTTTTGCTGTGAAGCTACGCTTGTCAGAAAAGATAATAAGTGATAGTCTTCTTTAATTGTAATTCTAAAAAAGAGTGGTGTGGTATCCATATAGCAATTGTAGGTTGCGGCCTTTTCTAGTGAATGATTTCTGGACTTGGTCCTGTGGATGTAGGTTAACCGAACCCCGTTAACAAATCCATGTGTCGTCTCTTTACTCTTATGCTCATATAATCTATCATCATACAAATACATAGATCTAGCACACATATAGTTATTTCAATTGGTATCAGAGCCTAACTCGTTAGAGCGTAAGCTTATTTTCGGGTATAAGATCTTGGATGTGTGGCTAGATGAGAAGTGAAGAGATGAAACCAAAGCTAAATCAGTTGCTGGATTTCGTAAAGTTAGGGAATTCATTGAAGCTTTTCGTTATGGATGTGAATATCTCGTTGCTATGTAGAAGCTGATGGGCTTTTATGCAATCTCTGATGGGAATCAAATTGGGAAAATCAGAAAGAAAAACCGGAAGTTCACTCGTGTGATTCTGTTTGGGAAAATCAAAGAGAGGAGATTAAGGCAGAGTTCTGAGCTTTGGTAGCATCATAAGAGTCAAGAGGAGTTTGAAGAAATTGGACAAGAAGAAGAAGTTTGGTATATCTCTGAATCGAGTCGAAGAAATCATAATAAAATGAAGTGGTGGTTCTCTGTTCTGTCTTGCTTGGTTTCTTCTGCTACAGACCTCGGATTTTAGCTCTGAAACATGTTCTAAAAACTTGAAAGCAAGATCTTTCTAATGATAGACAAACCATCGTCTGATTCCTTGTTGTTTGATAGAAAATTATTCTCAAAGTTGACTTCTCGTAGGTTGACTTCTCGTAGGTTGTATCATTCTGGATCTGTCTTGGAATATTGACCATAACTTTCAAACCGCAACCCAAATCGTGATCCGTTTTTTCCTTTGGCTCCGTATGTCTGTTGTTGATCTTTCCACAAATTTTCATAATTTTTTGGATAGTTTTGCTACTATTTTTATGCTCTGCATCAACACAGATGAAAAAGCATAATGTTCTACATGTTCTGAATCAAAGGTTGCAAGATCTCACGAAAAGGCATGAGTCATATATGGGTTCAACTTCGTAATATGAGAAAAGGATTAGATATCGGTCTGAGAAGATATATTTGTAAATTTGTTGACTGAATCTATTTGATTATGGGTTTCTTTAGCTAAAGAAGGATGTACAACTCATAGATTTTGGAGGAGGATTTCTGCAATTGATCGTTAATATCAAGTTGATGTATGAAAGTTGCTGGATTTGTATGAAATCAATGCATGAATATGTTTTGTTAAGTTGTCTGTATGAAACCATTGAGTTTTATAGCGTGATGTTGACATTGTTGGATGTTATACTTCTCATGGACGATGCTTGACTTATTTTGGTGTCTTCAACATGTGCAAACACCACATGGAGCTTGGATGTTGATATGGTTGTCAATTAAGCAAAGAAGAGATTTGCATTTTATGACACAAGATGCTAATGAAGACCATCATTATTGATGGAACTAATGAGTTTTTGG
This sequence comes from Cardamine resedifolia, assembly GCA_014578085.1. Lineage (NCBI taxonomy): Eukaryota > Viridiplantae > Streptophyta > Magnoliopsida > Brassicales > Brassicaceae > Cardamine > Cardamine resedifolia. The sequence continues at coordinate 36,898 of VBRH01000365.1, read as the reverse complement.
AATCGCTTAATTGAAACACTCAATCAACAAGAGGGAGAAGAATGTTAAGACCAAAAGCTTCATAGAAAGAGTTTCAAGAATTTCATAGATGAAGCCTCTTGATATGGATTATGGTTTATGGTGCTTAAAGATGCAGCTCAGATTTGAGAAGAAATTAAATAGATGGTTTTTGGAGTTTTGAAATTTGAGTTCTTATTTTTGAGTTTCAGATTTCAGCTTTGAGACAATGTTCTTGATCAGGTTTACGAGGATACTTTATTCTTCGTTTTCTTTGGCTACAGACTTTGGATTTCAGATTTAAAAGGTGTTCTGAAAACTTAAGAGTGAGATCTTTTCAAGGATATAAAGATCTCTTTCTGTTTCCTTGTGGTTTGATGGGAAATTGCTCTCAAAGTTGATAGTTTAAAGTGTTGTATCATTCTGATCTGTTCTGGGATTTTGGCCATAACTTTCAAACCGTAAACCTCAATGGTGATCCGTTTTTTCTTGTAGCTTTGTATGATTTTTTTTTATGTTTCCACAAATTTTCAGAATTTTATGGGTTGGTTTACTATAGCGTTGACCCTCTACATCAAGACAGCAAATCTAACTGTTCCCCTGGGAACATTTCTATTTGCATGAAGCTTCACCTCTGTGATGAGTAGGGATTTCTCATGGTTGATTTGTGAGTATCTGATCTTGATCCTTTTCTTTTGTTTTTGGTAAAACATGTGTTGCTGGACACACTGAACCACCATGGAGAGTAGTTATGAGAAGAATCAAACTGAGCTTTATAGTGGACGTTGATGGATGTCATTGTTTTCATTGATGCTGTTGGACGTCAAAATTTCCTAGACATTTCTTGATGTTACAGTTTTACTTATGAGGATACAAGAAGAAGTATAACATCTGAATCTCTGCGATATAATATATTCAAGATTGTTACTACTTGAGAGATATGACTAACAAGATCATTAATGTTTGAGATATTGTATGTATAAGGTTTCGATGTGACTACAAAGGTATTATTATGATGATCATGTTATTACTTCTGATCAGTTTTGGCTTGCATTGATCAAAGGTTAACTTTTAGATGAAACACAATGCTTGTATGTGCTAATAAAATTCTGATCAAGCTAAAGGTTATGGACTCAATATTAACTATATTTTAGTCTTCAGAGAGTGTATGTCATATGCGTATGGCATGCTCTGATCCTATTCCTATTGGCGACAGCGGTATCTTTATGATGACTGGCTTGATGGCTAGTATCTTGATATAGTTTCAATGTTTGCTTGAATATTAAAATTAGTTAAAAAGAGAGAGTTAGTGACTCATATATGCTAGTTGTTTATGTTACAATGCTAGGCATTTCTTCTGCTACAGCTTGGAGCTGTTTGATGAATTCAAGATGGTGATCAACACAAAATCAGTGGATTAACACTACGCTCATTAGTTATGATTAAAGGAGAGGTTGAGTCCTTCAACTCAGTCAACAAGGGAGATAATAATATCATTGAATATGTGTTTACCGAGATTAAAGCTGTGAACAAGTCAGGTACAGACGCAGATGAATGCAGTGGTACTGCAGCTAGATGGAATCCTAGATATAGTTGTTAAATATGCTTGGGTTCCACTCGAGAGTTGCAAGAGACAACAATAGAGCTGTCATAACAGGTGATACTGTAAATATACACAAAGCAAAAGACAAGCAGAGCTCGGTTGTGTCACAGTATAAGACAGCGGCTGAAACAGAGCATAAGACAAGAAAAGCTTGTTTGTGTCACAGCACAAGACATCGGCTGAAACAGAGCAGAAGACAAACAAAACTCGTTTGTGTCAGAGCAGAGTTGAGAAAAAAACACTCAATTATTGAAGTTCAAGATAAGGATTCACTTTCACTAGTAGTATAAGATGGTTGGGATCAATCTGAGGTAGAATATTCATAATTGTGTAACTCCGATTCAGTTATGCAAGGTTAGCTTATGTGACGTCTGCAAGGAGATGTTGGTCGGGATCAATCTGCAAGGAGATATGAGTAACTCCAGATAAGTTGTAACCCAGGAAGCTGAAGTGTTTTGTAGGTGAAAGTTGGGATATCACTATTCGAATTCAAGAAGTTGGTGATGCTCTAATTCTTAAACTTTGAAGGAAGTTATATGAAGATCTTGTGTTTGTTGAAGTCGAGTGTACATATACTACACCAACAACTGCTTCAGAATTTGCAGTCGCCTTTCTTATTCATTGGTTACTGTTTGACAAGGAAATGTTGTGTAAAGGCTGTCTCAAGACATAAGTTGGAGTATATTTTATTTTGAATGGAAGTTCTGTTTAATTATGTTGCTGCAAAGATAGAATCATATGTCATTGGGTATAAATCTAATCAAGGTCAAGCTTCAGGTGTTATCACAGGCGTTTCACAGGTGATGTTGTTGATGTGACAGGGATGTGTCTAGCTGTTGAGAATGCTCTTAACTGTTTTTGTTTACACAAGTGTTGCTGAAGCTTTTGGTTAGGATTTTGGTGAAGTGGCTACTATTGGAATCTTAGAATATGTTTGCAAAAAATTTGTGACGTCAAAGACAAGTATGAGTGTTTTGCAAGGAGCTGAAACTGCAAAGAGAAAAGACTCGGGTAATGTGAGTTTTTATCTTAGTTGTGCACTCAAGCAGGGGGAGTTAAAACTTTTGTGTTGTTTGACATTTTTGATAATGAAGCTAGCAGCTTGGTTTAAGGGGGAGCAGTAACTTCTCTATAGTGTCTTCAAGTTATGGTTGGTTCAGTGTCTTATGTTTACCCAATGGTTAATTGCTTGAGTATCAAACTAAGCTAAAGAGGGGGAGATTGAAGATGCCAGTTCGTGGGAGCTACAACTTTGCCATCAAGGGGAGAATGTTAGTGTGTGATGCTGGTGAGTTGTGTAGTTGCTGGAACATGTTAGGATACATCAAGTGCGACAGATGAAGCAGAGACACTGCGACAAAATCTGCACAGATTTTTCTTACGGAGAGACCCAAGATTGAGAAGCTTACGGTTTTGAGGATCATATAAATATGACGTATCCGCAAAAGAGAAAGACGCGCGTCTAGGGTTTATCGAGAGAGGCACACATGTGTGTGTGACGTCGCCCCACTAGACGAGATAGAGAGATCTCTTGGTGGTTTTGCTGTGAAGCTACATTTGTCAGAAAAGACAATAAGTGATAGTCTTCTTTTATTGTAATTCTTGAAAAGAGTGGTGTGGTATCCATATAGCAATTGTAGGTTGCGGCATTTTTTAGTGAATGATTTATAGATTTGGTATTGCGGATGGTAGGTTAATCGAACCCCGTTTACAAATCCAGGTGTCGTCTCTTTACTCTTATGCTCATATAATCTTTCATCATACAAATACATGGATTTAGCACACATATAGTTATTTCAGGTGTGTCACTACAAAAAAGAACACTATCTTTAGTGTCATTTATTTATAACTGACACAAATTTTAATATTTTAACATCAATTACTTAAAATGATGCTAAACAATTTTCTTTAATTTAAATTTTGAGTATTTTTTTAAATGATGTTAAATAACTGATGAAAAAAATCATTTTTAATAGTGTGTATATGGGTACATAGAGATTCTATTGGTGGGTTCTCTTACATAGTAAAAGAGCTTTTAAATTAAAGCTTCTATTGGTATGTTGCATTAGATCATCTTCTTTGGCTTCAGTCAGTTTTTGTTGATGAGATAGTTCAATCCTCTGTCTATTCTTTGGTTTATTAACAGTTAATCATATCTAATATATTTTCACACGATTTAAAAAAAAAAAAATAATGGAAACATAATACCAAAATATATATTTTATCTTCCTTAGAAATGGAATTTGGTCATAATTGGTCGAAATTAAGCTCAAAGATATATGGAAACAAGAATTAAAAATAATCACTTATTACCGTTCAAATGTTTTTCCAAATAAATTTTTAGAACTTTGTTTTCTCTTTAGAACCATGCATTTTTTTCTCTTCCTAATCTTATCTTAAATTCTAACCATGTTTTTCTCTTTTACTCTTATTTGTTATGTCATATAAGTTCGGCATTCTCTAATTTACATTGAAAATGAACATAAAGAGCCACGTATGAAAATATAAGGGTTAATATTAAAGACTCCATAATCATAAGTTTCTAACTATACTTGAGATCGGAGATTAAGAACGATTTGATATTCCAAATCATACATACAGGGGGCAAATTTAGAGTATAATTGCAAAGGATGACGTGGACACTTGAACGATATTAAATAATTTGCAATAATTGTTGGATTTAAATGAATTAAAAGGTTAGATATTGAGGGTCAGGATCGGATGAGGTCTGACATTTCCATCTACCATCTTATAGAGATGTGGTCCATTTGATCATCTTCCATATACACGAATATGACCATAATTCGTGAACATGGTGGTGGTGGCCATGTTGGCAGTTATAATGAACATCAGCATCGACCAAAGGTTTCTGACAAGATTAAAGGTTTTGCAAATATTTTTTCGGCTAAAATTATCAACCAAGAAATAGGTAGCGCTCAAGTCAAGTAAATACGAAACCTGTGTGAACATGCTTAGTTTTAAAAATTATAAATATTTAGTTTATAGTTATTTTTCTTAAATTTATGTTTTAATGGATTTCACATTTGGAGATAGATAATTTACTCTTGTTGATTCATCATAACTATTATCAAAAACTAGTCCTAATTAAACATATAATGAAACCATATGCATGAACAACCTAACATGTCGTAAAAAAAGAAAGAAATGTACACAAAATCTTTAGGTACCCCTAACATGTCGTCAAAATATTTTTCTTCTGATTTGCTTTCTTCTAACTTCAACTTCAACTTCAACTGATCCCTGACTTGGAGTTCTCAAACCAGCAAAAGCTCCACCTTGATTGCTACTCCCTTTTGTCACTAAAACCCGTAGTTGGTTTTTGTAATAAGATCTTGACTGAAAATCATCTTGTGGCTTAGGTTCTACTCTTTCAGTAAGGTCAATTTATACTTTTGTTCTTCATGAAAAATGACATTCTTGCTTAAAGTGTACCTTTGTTCTCTTCTGGTATCCCACATCTTTAAGCTTTTGGTGTTTGAGGATATCCACGAACATGTCTTCCATTGTTCTTGTCTTATCCTGCCTTACAACACATCGATGTAGGAGTACTTATGTTTATCAAGTAGGCTGCGAATGAAGCGACTTAGGCCCAATTTGCCTTTTTGAGATTTAGTACTAAAACTAATCGCAAGTGAGCACAATGACGATTTTGCAAGTTCCATATACAGTTAGATACATCTTGGCAGGTACTTTTGCCTGCAATTTCCACTATGAAACTGATAAGAGTAACAATGGTTAATCGATTCGATCTATGTTAATTTACAGCTAAAACAATTTACAAAAGAAAGAAAAGAAAATAAACAAAAATAAAACTTGACGAAAAGATAAAGAAACAGAAAACAAACAATAATTGACAACTATTCTTCACTATTATTTCACGGCTTTATTTTTGTTTCAAACAAAATAATTGTACATAAATGGGCTTCGAAAGGCCCATCCATCTTCACTCCGCAACCATGTTGTTTCAACTTGAACCACCAAAACCAAACCATACTACCTCAACCACTTAACCACACTAAAAGACAAAATAATCGGACTAAATCATAAAATACCGATTTACTGCACTAAACTTGTTCCGATTCACGATCGAACTCAACATCTATTTTGTTCAAGTCTTTAAAACGATATTACAAGCATTAGCTTAATACATAATATAAAGAATGGATGGTACTTTGTGAACATAATAATAATATATGCTTATTTATTTAAACATTAAAGTAAACGCATCACCACCGTAAAACCCAACAAGATGGTGAAGATCCAACCGCCACAACTCGAAGTACAAAAAAAAAAGCTTGCAAGAAAGCTAAGACGTGGCAACGCATTGCGTAGGTTAAAAACAGCTACGTACAAAAGCAAATCTCCCCCCCTCAAAAACCCAAAACAGAAAAGAAAAATCAAAAGCTAAGATAAAATAAGTAAAGAGATATGTGGCGGAAGATCTGGACACCGTATTTACATTATCCACATGTCACTATATCTTTCAACGGTGCTGACTCTTTGACTCACCACTGTACAACCTGCGAGATTGACAACACGACAATTGATGTTTAAACATCAAGTTCTGATCTGAATACTCTGATCAGTAATCTGAATAAACACTTTAAACTTAATGTTTGCTGATTGTTGACCTAAACAAAAACAATATATATATATATATATCTATATCTTGGTTACGAGCTAAGAGTTTATGATATACCATATCCATATGCACAAAATGGAAGTTGGTTGATTTGGTAAAACAGAATAATCTTTTTTTTTTTCATTTAATCCACGCGCCCACTAAACACAGTGCCACGTGTTCCTTCCTTTGAGCTTCGTTATCAACGCTGACACATAAATAAGTCATTAAAAACCATAAACCAACCTAATCGTTCCTAGATTCATCCTGTTCAGTAAGTAATCAGTACATAATCTTAAAATAAAGCCAACCGGATCAAATGACTTTTTCTCTGTATTAACATCTAAATATTTAAAGTTTTAATCATATGATTTCATAGAAAATAATATAAAATAAAGAACTCACCAGTCGTAGACGGAGGGAGAATTTGGGTGGTTTGGTTTATCAAAGATGTTGGAGCCAATAGCTCTTGTGGCGAGGTTGCTTCCCGGATTAAAGACGCTCCTCCACACGTTATCCTTACGTGGCGTCGTAGGAGTGGTCGGAGTTCCGGGGCTCACTACCGCCGGCATCGTTATAGACCTATGCATCACCTTGCTGCTTCCTTCTCCTATATCTTTCCATATTCACAAAGCATACTAATTAATATCTATGTTTGTTTCTAGCTGATTATTCTAGAAGCTAGTGATTGAATAGTGAATACCTCTGATATTAACCGGCTGGGTTGTGATCTTACGGAGGCGGCCAAGGCCACGGTCAGGCTGAGGTCCAGCCACCACATCATCCCAAAGCTTCTCTAGCAGAACCATTTTTTTTACTTTTATGTATTTTCACTCTTTTT
>VBRH01000365.1:15155-29776 GCA_014578085.1 Cardamine resedifolia | reverse complement strand
TTTTTTTTTTTTTGTAGAGAGAGGGATGTGAGGAGTGAAACACTTTTGGTGGTGGTTTAGGTCTTTTATAGACGCCTTATCAAAATATCTTTGATTTATTTGTATATTATAATTGCTTTGTTTTTTTTTTCACTACTGGCCAGGACATTTAAGTAAGTTTGGTGACTTTATTTTACAGGTAGATTTTTTTTACTAATTATTTTATTCGTTTATTTTCAACTACCACACCTAAATTTTTTTTTTAAATATAGATCATTTGGTTATATCGTTTTAATTATAACCGAGAGATTCCAACTTATAATTCAAACTAGTTAATATTTAGGACAAAAGAAAAGGAGTGAGGAGGAAGAGGAAATAGAAAAGTACAAGGTGGGGAACGTGATGGAGATATAGATAAGGATGATGAGTCATGAAATGGGACCTATAAATTAAAGTATCCTAGACTCGAGATCCATGAAAATATCACGAGGCAACATTTTATCAAAAATGAAAATATCACGAGGCAACATATTTTCTCGCAAAATGGTAACTACTAATTATTAAAACTTCATCGATCACGTTCGAAATCCCTAAATTTCACTTTTCTAGAACCCTAATAATTAACTTATTCTTAACCATTTGTAGACTATTGTGTCAAGAATCACGACAAGTTTAAGAATTCATGCATGCATGCACCTATTCATTTCAAATGATCACATCAAACTAACTCGTTTAACAATAGAACAAAAACTTTTAAAATTCATAAATTTTCTTCTATGAAGATGTGGGTTTTTCTATTTCTCATTGAGAGTTTAGATATAAGATGGTGCATAAACAACTAAACAGACCCGTTCTAATATCTTATTTTCAAAACTTTAATGTTGAAACTAGATAAGAATCTTCTACTTTAATTGGCAAAAAATAAAATAAACAAATCTATATCATCATTCAGAAATGTCCAAAACCATGGGAAAGTGTCTCCATATCAGACAGCCATATTGGGACCCACGGTGAACGTGAAAAGAGAGTGACTCTGGGCGACACGTGGGCCGTCAGATGAAGCCATCACATGACTTTTTTTACCCATAGATCGAATATTATTCTATCTCACGACCAAACAGAATCTTACGCATTCGCTATACAAGACTAGTATAATATATAGTTTGCAGCATCAAGTCTTGCACATCGTGTTCAAAGATTGTTAGGTTTAGATAGATGGGATCGAGTCCACAAGCTAGATGTTGACTAAGAGAGCAACTAGTTTAAATTATGAAAGGCCAAAATATTCATGCCCCCATTCATAAAATTGCTTCCCTTCGTTTTCAAACCAATTAAGTTTTAGGAAAACGGACTTCTAAAGCTAAGCCCAAGTATTGTCATTAATTGACAATGACCCATTAATTATTAAGTTTTGTTGATTGATGAACCTTAAAAATACATAACTATTTTTATACTTGAGTCAAGTTCAAGCCCATGTTTGCAGCACCTAATCATATAAATAATCTTCTTCAACCTCCAAATACAAGGCCCATGTTGGATTGTAGCCTTGTAGGTTTGGTGACTGAAATAAAATGGCTAGTTTTAAAACCATCATGTCTCAAGTTTAAGTCTAGGGTGAAATGTGAGAGCATTGCTATTGAGCTGGTATGGAAAGAAGAAAGGAATAGTGTTTACTGTTTAGTGTAATTGAAATCAAGTTTTATAATCTCCTTTGTTGTTACTCTTTGTGGGAAGTCTAGTAGATATCTCCATTAGTCAATAACTTAATAGTATATAACTTAATAGCACTCCAATAGCTCTTGTGGAGAATGGAGAAGGTAGGGCAAATTCTATTTTTATTTTTTTTAAAAGGAAGGGATTCATTGCATAAAAAGTAACAGAAAACTTTTAGAATATATGTTTTTCAATGTATATAAGGATTTTTATATGTAATAGAAAGATTAAAGGCCACTAGTTTCTTTCTTTGTTCCGACGACTAAAGTGGGAAATGCTTTTAATACGCTTACCGAAGATTGCGCATCAATCAAGGTTATAAAGTCAAAACTAACCAAACAATATAAAGTGTACATTGATAGATAACGACCATTCCCAACCGTTGGATAAAATGAAACTCCTACCATTTCTGATGACCCCCGAGACCGGGAATGTTCGTCACGTGATGTTTAGTTGTCGTCCCACCAACATTTTTAAAGTTATTAAACCGTTTTAAGATCTTTTTATATCAAATGATTTTAGATGTACATTGATTCCAACGAATTTTAATACTAGTGTGTGTGTTGTGTATGGATGGAACGGATCATATTTAAGAATTTTCGAGCTAAAACAAAGGAGGGCTTGTAGTATTTAGTTCCACTATTCAAATTTGTTGGGAGACGTAAAAAGACTTCAAACATCTACTATTACTATTAGTTTGATAGCATAACACTTTACTTTAGTGAAATAGTTAAAAATATTTAATTGAATAACACTACAATGTTTTAAATAAAATTTAATAAATACTTAATCTAAAATCTAAGTGAAGATGGTCTCGTCTTTGGATTATGGAATCAGCCGCAGTTTTCTTCGTTTGAAAAGGAGTGTTCTAAGTATTTTGATTAAGTTTGGATTTGCCATTATAAAATGTGCAATATGATTCTTGACATACTGTTAACCCCGTATAATTTTATAAATAAGTGAAATAACCAAAATAGGTCACACCACAACCTCAATTCCATAGTTTATATCCATAAATCAGTACATATTTTGACCATTGTTTATTTTTAATTATAATAAGAAGATAAGCCCAAATTAACATTTGAAACACGCATGGATGAAGTTGTGGACGACATTTCCAAAGCTTAGGATCAATCCAAACTTTGGTAAAGATAAAATGATATAATCTGCAATTATGTGCGCATTAAAACACTTGATTATATATGCCTCTCTATTCTTCATCCAGAATTAAAAAAAACAAATAAAAATAATAATTTAAATATAAAAATAAAATAAAAATAAAAATAAAAAACACTTTGATTATATGCATCTCTAATAGTCAATTCAATTAAAAATCTGTAAAATACTATTAGTTACATAAAATTTATAAACAAAATATATATAATAAAAAATAATTTAATTAATTATAAAAATCTGTAAAATACTATTAGTTACATAAAATTAAATAATATATATATAAAGATAAAAATATTTGATACATTGAAACTGATGAAGTAATCAAAACACTTTGATTATATGCATCTCTATACTAAGAAAAACAAATAAGAAATAAATAAAGAGGTGGGAGCATTTATTTTAATTTAATATTTTTCACTACGGGAGCTTTTTACCTGCACTCACGTCCCTTTGCTCTCTCTCTCTTCCTTCAGAGTCTTCTTCCCTCACTCTTACAGAAAAAGGAAAAACAAACAAACGAACAAAAATAAAGTTGTGCTCAAAAATGGCGAAATGAGAGACTCTGTTAAGATTCTTGAGAGAGAAATAAGAGCTTGAGAATTTGATAATCTTAAAGATCAAAGATGCTTCGATTAATCCTCCCATGTCTTCTCTTTTTCTCTTTTGCTCTCCCTTCTTCTTTGGCTCGACCAGGTTCGTTTTCCAGATTTTGAACTTTTCTCTTTACTTAGATTTGACAACTTTCGAAAATTTTCTCTCTTTTTCCCACAAGTTGAGTTACAATTGTTTCTCCGGATTCAAAATCTTGACTTGCATTTTACTTAGATTCCCCTTTTTCTCCGATCAATTCTTTTGTAAATTTGGATTAAGAAAATGTTATTTCACAGTTCTTGAGCTAATTCTTGATTTGGAAATCATTGAAATTTTGGATTCTTGATTCCCATCAAGAATAGATAAGTATTAATCAAATATATTTCAAGAACCAGTTTTAATTTTATATTGCAATTTTTTTGCAGCTCCATATGCTTTGCGGATTAGTTGTGGAGCTAGAAACAATGTTAGAACACCACCAACTTATGCACTTTGGTATAAAGATATTGCATATACTGGAGGCGTACCTGCTAATGCATCATCACCAAGCTACATAACTCCTCCTTTGAAAACGCTTCGTTATTTCCCAATCTCTGAGGGACCAAACAATTGCTACAACATTGTTCGAGTGCCTAAGGGACATTACTCTGTGAGGATCTTCTTTGGAGTAGTTGATCAGCCTAATATTGACAAAGAGCCTCTCTTTGACATATCTATTGAAGGCACTCAGATTTCTTCTCTCAAATCTGGTTGGAGTAGTCATGATTATGATCAAGTTTTTGCTGAAGCTCTCATTTTTCTTTTGGGTGGCACTGCTACTATCTGTTTTCATAGTACTGGTCATGGTGATCCCGCGATTCTTTCTATTGAAATTCTTCAGGTTGATGATAAAGCTTATAACTTTGGTCAAGGTTGGGGCCAAGGAGTGATTTTGAGAACAGCTACTAGGTTGACTTGTGGCACTGGGAAGCCTAAGTTTGATGAAGATTATAGTGGGGATCATTGGGGTGGTGATAGGTTTTGGAATCCTATGAGATCTTTTGGTAAGAGTGCTGATTCTCAAAGATCAACTGAGAATAAAATTAAGCTTGCATCTGTCTCGCCAAATTTTTATCCTGAAGGACTATATCAAGCAGCGCTAGTTAGTACAGACGACCAACCCGATTTAACGTATAGCATTGATGTGGAGCCTAACAGAAACTATTCAGTATGGTTGCACTTTGCAGAGATTGATGCTACAATCACTGGTGAAGGAAAAAGAGTGTTTGATGTGGTTATTAATGGTGATACTTTCTTTCAAGATGTTGATATTGTAAAGATGAGTGGTGATCGATATGCAGCACTTGTTCTCAATGCAACAGTGACTGTGAGTGGAAGAACCTTGACAATCATTCTACAGCCCAAGGCAAATGGTCATGCTCTTATCAATGCCATCGAGGTCTTTGAAATCATAACCGCTGAGTTTAAAACATTACTGGATGAAGGTAAACATTTTTTCAAAGGGCACATTTCTTGAATAGATTCTCATAAAGTTTGGTTACCTGGAATCGAAACGTGTTTGCCTTTTTTTGTCAGCTGTCATTTTATTGTTGACACTGACAGAATGGAATTTGGTTTTTATGTAATGTGATTCAAGTAATTTCTTATCCGCATTTGTGGTAATTTAGATAGGATTATAGCTCTGATGTTGGAGAAAAACTTGTCAATCACTCATGGTTTATTCTACTAGTAGCTCTTGAATATCAAGCTGGTGTAATTGTATGTAACGTCTTATATGTTGCTTGCCATTTTCTGTTTCAGTCAGTGCGTTACAGAAAATGAAAAAAGCTTTAGGGCTTCCTTCAAGGTTTGGATGGAATGGTGATCCATGTGTTCCCCCACAACATCCATGGAGCGGAGCTGATTGTCAGCTCGACAAGAACACCAGCAGATGGTTCATTGATGGACTGTATAGCTCGTTCCTCTTATTTTGTGCATTTACATTAGTCTCGTATCGAATATGAAGTCTATACATCTACTTAAGTCCGAGATACAAGAACTCTTTGTTTTGTTTAGGCCATCTCATTAATTAGAACTCTTTGAGTTTCTGGTCTTTCATAAGGTTTTTGAATAGACAAACTTTTTTTCGTTTGCAGTGATCTTGATAACCAAGGTCTCAAGGGGTTCCTACCAAATGACATATCAAACCTAAAACATCTTCAGAGCATGTAAGCCAATACATTCTTCTCATAATCTGCAAATGTTTATCGAATATTGTATTGTATGTATGTGAACAAACAATCTTGTTATCTTCTCTGAGAATTGGCTTACCTAATGAAGAAAGCTTCTTGAACAAACATTTGAGAGATTCCTTCTTTATGTCCATATTTCAGAAACTTGAGTGAAAATAGCATTCATGGAGGTATACCTGCATCGCTTGGAAGCGTTACGAGCTTGGAAGTATTGTATGTTTATTACTTGAGTAGTTTCTGTGTTAATTTTTCCGTTCTCAACGCTGAAGCTGAAATCTTATGTTTCTTTGCAGGGACCTCTCCTACAATTCTTTCAATGGATCTATCCCTGAATCCTTAGGAGAGTTAACATCCCTGCGGATTCTGTAAGATTATACTATACAGTTTCTATTGATTTCATTTTTCTTTGGTAGCTCATATGGTCAAGCAATATAAAACCGTCTATTCTATCGCAGGAATCTCAACGGAAACTCTTTGTCAGGAAAAGTACCAGCAGCTGTAGGTGGAAGGCTGTTGCATAGAGCAAGCTTCAAGTAAGAATATTGAATCAGAGACAAGTCTTCGTTGGCAAAAGCACTCACTTAGCCGGTAACTGTTTCTACATTTCTGCAGCTTCACGGATAATGCAGGTCTTTGCGGAATCCCAGGGCTTCCGGCTTGCGGGCCTCACCTTTCTTCTGGAGCCAAGATTGGTATTGCATTTGGTGTTAGTCTAGCATTCTTATTGATCGTTGCATGTGCAATGATATGGTGGAAAAGGCGACAAAACATTCTTCGAGCGCAGCAGATTGCAGGTAAAATAACATTTCTGTCTTTGTGCACTAAAAAAGCTGTATTAATTAAGTAGTCTCAGAGAAAACTTATATGAGCATGCACTGTAAAATACTGCAGCAAGAGGAGCTCCATATGCGAAAAAGAGAACACATGTGTCTCATGACATCCAAATGACGCGGCATGGACTCAATAATAACCACGGCCAAGCTCGTACTGCTGTGGAAAATGGACCGAGCTTGTTGTCCTGATTCACTTCTCTGGCTACACGAATCCCAAACCCACAAGGTCAAAAATGTTCATATAATGTCTACCGCATTTGCTCCTCATAGGAAGAAGAGAGAAGAAACAGAGGAAGAGGGAATACATTTGTAAATCGTCTTTGGGAATCATTTAAACTGGTTCTCATCGATAATAGGATTTGAGTTTTTCTTGTCTAATTTGTGGGATTAGTTCTTTGTTTCTTTTCTGGTGGGAGTTTATAGGAAACTAGAAGAAAATTTACGTTTTAATATATTATTATTACACATGTTAGATGAAAACAACAACCGAAAGTTTTAACCATATCAAAAATCTAACTTTGTTTACAATACTGAAACTTTGAAACCTTTAAACTCAGTGGATACATCTCTTATAACCAAATCAACCGATCACAAAAACCGGATTTTCAGTGAACCGGGTTTGACCCGGTTCTGTTTTCTTGTTTCCTTTTCTTTTTGTTTCAAATCTGAGTCGAAGGGTTTCTTCTCTGTTTCTCTTCCTTGCTGCTTGTGAACACGAACGCCTACGAGAATCAATAGCAGAGGTCAGCTCAATTCTCTTCATATTCAAATTAAATTCTTCTGTGTTCGTCACTTTCCTCTGTCCAGAATTCGTTTCTTTGTTGTGTTATATGTGGAGATTTGTCATTAGGAGTTCTGAATTGTAAGAGCCAACATCAGTTTCCAAAACCCCAAAGATTGAAATCGATCTAAACACACACAAAGCTCTGATCGAATTATTTACTAAAGCTAATAACTTTGCATACATGAGCTTATGTTGGTGACAATGATGACAAATGTGAGGAAGTAAAAGAAAAAAATGAGAGCTTGGAAACAATATATATTAAGAGAAATACAGAGAGAGGAGAGGATAGGCTAAGGTGTTACTGATCTAATTATCTTTGACTTCTTTCTGCATAAAGTTTTAAAATTTGAATCATTTTTTTGTGTTGTGAGTTTCAGAAACAGCTCCATCGTCAAAGATGGAGGCTTCTTCTTTGGTCTCCGGATTACAGTAAGTTTCTTCTCTCTATTCTAAAATTCATCATCGATTTGGTTTGTGATTTCTCTATTTTTTCCAATCGCAATTGTTGGTAGAAACCTTAGGAAGATAAAGAAAGATCCTTTATTTGTATTGTCCACTTAGATTTGTGAATCTTCCAGTTGGCATTTGCACTTGTTAGCTTAGCAGATTACTGGTTTATTGATTCAGGATAAGCGAGGAGGTCGAAAAAAAATACAATGTAGTTAGAAGTGTTGCCGAGCAATGCATACATGATGATGAGCTGAGGAATCTTCTGGCTAGTAAGGCTGCTCCGGTTTGCTATGACGGTTTTGAACCATCAGGAAGGATGCATATCGCTCAGGTGGGTTACTTTTTAGTTTTTTCATATGCTTGTTTTATACTGTTTAGCTTGCTTTGGCTTCTGCTAGCGCGTTTATCTCTGCTCTTACCTTGGCAGGGGCTGATGAAGATCATAAATGTGAACAAACTGACTTCTGCTGGTTGCCGAGTGAAAATTTGGATTGCAGATTGGTTTGCATTTATGAACAATAAGTTGGGAGGTGATTTGAAGAAAATCAGGGTGGTTGGAGAATATTATAAGGAGATATTTCAGGCTGCTGGGATGAATACTGAGAATGTAGAGTTCCTATGGTCATCCGATGAGATAAATGCTAGGGGAGATGAGTACTGGCCTCTTGTGATGGACATTGCGTGCAAAAATAGTCTTGCCCGGATAAAACGGTATACCCACGTTTCATTTACGCAGTTATGTAAATGGTGATGATAGACATTCATGAGTATTTTTCCGGTCTTATTAGATGTATGCCTATAATGGGTTTGAGTGAGACCGAGGAGCTGAATGCAGCTCACATTCTGTATGTATGTATGCAATGTGCCGATACTTTCTTCCTTGAGGTACTTTAATTTGTATTTTGTCTAAATTTCCCGTGTATAAGTCTTCTCTTTGTCTCATTAATTCTCTTGCTCTGATCCATCTATATCAAGTGCATCGACATTTTGACTTTTCTATGATGGTTGTTGAAACGTTTTCTTAACTTCCGCAGGCTGATATTTGCCAGCTTGGGATGGATCAGCAAACAGTAAATTTGCTAGCAAGAGACTATTGTGATGACACTAAGAGGGGAAACAAACCTGTCATCTTGTCCCACCGTATGTTGTACATTTTCTGTTTAAATTATCTGCTGTGTATCCTTTTAAGTGGTCTTATCATCTTTAGTTGGAACAAATTGCAGATATGCTTCCTGGTCTTCAACAAGGACAGAAAAAGATGTCTAAGAGTGATCCTTCATCTGCCATCTTCATGGAAGATGAGGAGGTAATGTAGCTACTTCGGCTCTAAGCTTCAACACAGAGAGGAGCTGTAGTTATTGAATGGTTTTTAATGATTTTGACTTCCAGGCTGAAGTTAATGTGAAGATTAAAAAAGCTTATTGCCCTCCGGATATTGTGGAAGGTAACCCATGCCTTGAATACGTCAAATACATCATTTTACCATGGTTCAGTGAGTTCACAGTTGAGCGAGATGAAAAGTATGGCGGTAACAAGTAAGTTTTTACCAGTTTTTCTGGACCTTTTAAGTTTCGTGTTCGGTTTCTGTGTTTAGTCTCAAACTAATGGATGCAATTATGTATTTCCTCTGGTCAGATTTTCTTGGTATACATGTCTCTTTATCGGTTTATCTAGAAGTGTAACTTACTAACCTTTGAAATGACATTCTTCCAAATGTCAGGACCTTTAACAGCTTTGAAGACATTGCCGCTGACTATGAGAGCGGCGAAATGCACCCTAAGGATCTGAAGGACGCTCTGTCGAAAGCATTGAATAAGATACTGCAAGTGAGTATTTCCTTCTGTTGCAACAATATCCAGAAACTAACTACCCTTTTGTTTGGATTCAACTGTATCATCATGGAACATAGAAAGTTAGAATACCTCCTTTAGGTCTTTATGTTGAGGTTTTGAATAATATTAATCTGGTTATTACCTATGTCGTAGCCTGTTCGTGATCATTTCAAAACCAACAATCGCGCCAAGAGTCTGTTCAAACAGGTCAAGGTAATAAATCTCTCTGTTCACTAATGTTTCAGGTTTTATCAGTTACTTATTGCAACACTGCTTGAAAATTCATAAGCAGCCTCTGAATTTCTGTTTGTTATGTGTTATTGTAGGGTTACAAAGTCACCAGGTAAAAAATTACAGAGCAAGCATACTCAGATGTCAACTGTCAGCAACTCCTCTCAATAGTGAAATTTTTTATATCCAAAAATATAATGTAATTCCGGTGCTTTTGTTTTGGTCTGTCAGAGTTATCCCAACGGCTCCATCTACGGAGATGGAGGCTCTTTCCGTCAACACACCAAGCACAACATCTTCTTCAGCCGCTGAATTACAGTGAGTAATCTTGTAGTGGTTTTTTCTGTATCTCCTATTCAATTTCTCTCACGTTTTGTTGCTTAGTGTCCAAGAAGATGAATGACTTAAGACTGGGCTGTGGTTGTTTTCTCATCTATTTGGTTTCTTTTGTGACTCCTATTTGAAGCTTGGAGATAGATTTTGTGCTTTAATTACTTAGTAATTTCCTCCTGTGATTTTAGATAGACGGCTAAGGAAAACAAGGAACAGAATTTAGTTTACATTCTTCAGTTTTTATTATTGAATAGGTGTATGAGTTGTTTAATCGCATTATGCATTTCTGGTTTAACTGATTAGTACTCTATTAATTCAGGATGAGCGAGGAGGTCGAGAAGAAATACCAGATTGTGAGGAGTATTGGTGAGGAATGCATACAAGAGGATGAGCTGAAGAATCTTCTAGCCAAGAAGCCTGCTCCGATTTGCTACGATGGTTTTGAACCATCAGGAAGGATGCACATTGCCCAGGTCGGTTATCATTCTGTTATGCTAGCTTCATATTGCATAGAGATTCTGAGTGGCCAGTCATGATTAATACAGAAATTTTCTCAATTTTGAAAGCCTGTCTAAAGATGTTTAGTCAAGGTTGGAGATGCAGCTTGAGAGTTGTTGAGTTTTAATAGTTTATTCCGTTCTATGTAATTATTTGAAAGGATTTTAGAGTTTGGAGAATACTAGAGTTCATTATGAGTTTAGGACAGATGAGTATACTTGTATATATAAGTTTCTCTTTGGTATTTCCTTGACAGGGAGTGATGAAGGTCACCAATGTGAACAAGTTGACTTCAGCTGGTTGCCAAGTGAAAATTTGGATTGCAGATTGGTTTGCTCAGTTGAACAACAAGTTGGGAGGAGACTTGGACAGAATCAGAGTGGTCGGAGAATACTTTAAGGAGATTTGGCAAGCTGGTGGAATGAACAATGACAAAGTAGCATTTCTTTGGGCATCAGACGAAATAAACGGCAAGGGCAATAAGTATTGGCCACTTGTGATGGACATTGCTCGCAGAAACAACCTCCGTCGAATCTTGAGGTAATTCATTCCCCCAATGCTTGGTTCATGTTGCTATGAGATGACAATGGATATGAATGAAATATGTCACCTTTCCTTTACAGGTGTGGGCAGATTATGGGACGTAGTGAGACCGAGGTGCTAAGTGCCGCTCAAATTCTTTACCCATGTATGCAGTGTGCGGATATCTTCTTACTCGAGGTACTTATAAATGCATTTTTGGTTTATATTTATGTGTACACTTCTATGATTGCTATTGATGCTTGTTGTTTGATCTGCATAGGCTGATATTTGCCAGCTTGGGATGGATCAGCGGAAAGTAAACATGCTAGCAAGAGAATACTGTGCTGACATTAAGAGAAAGAACAAACCCATCATCTTGTCCCACCGTATGTCTTTTTGCATTTTCCGTTCTTTCCAATGTTGTCATCGTCTTTAGCTGTTTGTTAACGGCTTTGCAGATATGCTTCCTGGTCTCCAACAAGGACAAGAAAAGATGTCCAAAAGTGATCCATCATCTGCCATATTTATGGAAGATGAGGAGGTAAACACTAGAAGCTATATAGCTTACAAAACAAAGAGGATTTTTTTTGTAGGTAACGACTTGTGTAATGATCTTTTGTGTTTTTTAGGCTGATGTGAATGAGAAGATCAACAAAGCTTATTGCCCTCCGAGAACTGTGGAAGGGAATCCATGTCTTGAATACGTCAAATACATTGTTCTGCCACGATTCAGTGAGTTCATGGTTGAAAATGAAAAGACTGGCAGTAAAAAGTGAGTAGCTTTCTGCATCACGTATTGGATTTGCATACTCACATCTCAGACTGATTTTTGAAATTCTTCCAACTGTCAGTACCTTCAAATGCTTTGAAGACATTGCTGCTGACTATGAGAGCGGCGAGCTGCAACCTGAGGATCTAAAGAGAGCCCTGATGAAAGCGTTGAATATAACTCTGCAAGTAAGTAATCTTCCTTCTATGACACTCTTAACAAACCTGAGGAGTTTTTTTATCTGGAATCAGTAGAATCATCAGGGCACATTGAAAGTCGTCTCCTTTAAATCTTTCTTCGATGTTCGAGTCGTTAGTTTTATGTGTTTGAACGATATGTTTTGCTGATCATTTACCGATTAATCTCAGCCTGTTCGCGATCATTTCAAAACCAACGAGCGCGCCAAAAATCTACTGGAACAGGTCAAGGTAATATAATATATGTTCCCCCTTTGTGTTTATTATGGTTTTGATCAAACCCCATTGCTTGTATATTCATCTGACTCTGTTTTTCATTTTGTTATTTAGGCTTTTAGAGTCACCAGGTGAAGTTGTAGAAGCAAAGAGGCATAGAGTTGTATTCATCGTTGCAAGCTTTCGTAAGGATTTTGTGGGTTACTAAGAAAGTTTGAGAGTCTCTTATTTAAAGAGATGAGCCTCGGTGATTGGTGACAAAAAAAAAAATAAAAAAAAAGTTTTGTGATTTATTGTCTGGTTTGGTATTTGCTCAACAGGCAAGAAACTCATTTGGTTCTTGATGCTTTTATTATAGAGAGATTAGCCCAGTGTTTTTTTCTTTCAAATACTGTCACTTACAATGTAAAGGTGGCTCTCCTTTAAGAAAACTGAAAGATAATTGCTTTTATTATTATTTACCAATCAAATACCAAATTTGGTTGAAAAACATAAATTTAGCCGAAATGTTTTGGGCAATAAAATATCTTTATTATCATATATAATTCACAGATGTGGAAACATTCTTAAGTTTAGACTTTCACCATAAGATTGCTTTTTGAAGTTAGCATCCAGTTCTACAGTAACTTCTACAAGGCTTATTTCATGGGTTTATAAAATAAGTATATCTTCGCACTACACACACTGTTGGGAGAAAGATAACTTTTCTTTGCCTCTCGAAATATCTCCATTATAGAAAAGTAACGACTTAATTTTGGTAATGATATTGATGTAAGCCATAGAGTAGAGAATCACTACGTCAGCTACAACAAGAACCTCTTATTGTGATTTTTTTTTTATAAAAATGTTACGAGAACCTCAACAGCTAGTAGTAGCTACAGCTACAGCTACTGCTACAGTTTTTTGAGTTTTCTTTTTTCCTCTAATTGGAAAAGAGATCACAGTGACGTGAAATTATGATAGTAACCCTGAAAAGAGGATATAGAGAAGAGAAGAGAAGAGAGATGCAACAAATAGTCAAAAAAGAGGCGCGAAAGTCAGTCAGATCAGGCAGGTGTGAGAGGGGTTCATGGAATGAAAAGAAGAGACGTCAGCAGAAGCAATCGTATTCATGATTTCGTGTGTGTTGTGTAAACACAAAACACAAAACAAAAAAAAACTCAGTTTCTTCTCTGTAGGAGGCAGTCAGCAGTTGATGATGATGGTCCTTTGTCTTCTCCCTATCTCTCTTAAGAGAGCTGCAACCAAAGACACGTCATAAAGCTCTTAGTAAGTAGCACAGCGTCACCGTCACGTGAACACCAAAGCCCAAAACAACAAATTTCTCCAAAATGAGTTTTTAGTTTTTAGCTTTTAGCTTTGGGGATTTCTTTTAACTTGCTTTACTTTACCTCTAGGGGTTAATTTAATAAAGTAAATAATGAAACTCAGACACAAGTCAGACATCAGAGTTCGCACGTGTAGAAATTTTGTTAGATATGGACGAAAGCATTTGTTCAATCAAAACGACAAAGCCTAAGCCTTGTCACGTGAAAGGAAACACTGATGCGCGCGTGCTTTTCACGACCTTATTGTTCATTTCTTGGGATTTTTAAATTAAAAAATTAAATAGAATTTCAAGACAATTAAGCTAGTCGAACTCAAGCTAACACCATCTCCAATAATGTATTTTTCTATTTTTTATTTTAAAATAGAATAGGGTCTAAGTGTTTTCTTGATTTAACTTGAATTATTTTATGTCATGATGTTTATATCTTTGTAAAGCATTGTTGTGCCTTTCAAAATTAAATAAGAAGGCTGCTACTTCAATTGTTTTAAAGTTTGACTCCTATGATTCCTAAAATCGAAAATATTTAATTACGGAATTTTGTCTTAAACATAGTATTTTATTTATTTTTTAATATCCTGAACAATTAATTATCTAAAGGCTAAAGGCTATAACTGCATCTTTAAAAAAGAAAGAAAAAGGCCCTATGTAACTCTATTATTTTTCTCTTTAGTCAGTTACCATAAGATGGGCTAATTAATTTTGGACAAAAAGAAAAACAAAATCAGTCAGAGCTATAGATAGATAGAGAGTAGTTGTGTCAAGTTCTCCTTTATTTAATGATCTCCTTGTAGCCCTTGTCCTCGTGCATCATAATCACATCATAAATATGGGTGCCAATAAAAACACCAAAAGAGTGCATTAAAATACTTGTTAAATAAAAGAGTGAAGATCAAAGGAGAGATGGCTAAAGCAGTAGGGATTACGTAAGCATCTCTG
>VBRH01000364.1:73814-85063 GCA_014578085.1 Cardamine resedifolia | reverse complement strand
TGTAAAAAAAAAAAAAACATTATCAATCAAAACATATACTTCAAATTTTGTTTGTCAGCTTAGTTTGATCGGAAGTAGAAAAACCGAAAGAAAAAAAAGTAGAACATGTTCTAAAAATCTATTTGGGCTAGAAACAAAAATATTTTATTGTGGATCTACAAGAATACAAGTTAGTGTTTTTTTTTTAAATGGTAAAATGAGAAGAGAATGTTCAAACCTTCCACCTCTAGAAGCAATATTTATACCGCAACCAACTTAGATAATGAATATTTTGCAAAATAATCGGCCTTGAAAATATTTATTACATCCAAGACTGTATCATGAGTTTGACCCATTTCCATCTACTCATCTAGGATTGAGTCTCGTTGGAAGAACTATATAAATGTGTGTTTTTTTTTTTAATTCATTTGTTTTCACAATTCAATATTTCTTCTTTTTGATTATAGCCTTCTAGGAGATTCGGTGTATACAAACGGGTTTATAAATCAACTGCTGAGTGAAACCAGCAAATCAGGGCTAGATAATGATTTATAAAATTGCAATTATGGTTAGTTTGGGGTAATAATGAAAATTTGACATAAGATTATATAAAGGGAATAGAGAAAGAAATTAAGTGGTGGTCTTCACATGGCAGCCATTTTTTAGAATATGATATGATGCAAGAGAGGAGTGGACCTATCCACAAAAACAACAATGCACACCCACCACTCTTTTATATCCACATATATTAAGTTCTTACAGCTTATCTATTGGGATCTCTTAATAAGATACCCACAATAAATTTATAATAAATTTATAAAAAAAGGAAACATAGTGAGAGTCTCTCAAATAAAATATCCATGAGAAACCTATTTCACACTTGTTTATATGTACTTGGTTTACTTATTTTTTAACATTAATTTTAATAACATAATTAAATTCTATTAAAAATAGCAATATTAAATTGGTAAAAAAATCTAAAGGTATCTCAATGAGATACCTATAAATAGAGATGCTCTTAAGAGTTAAAAAAAAAAACATCTCTTCACAAAATTAGACATGAATTAATTGCCCTATTAGATCTTCAACATCATCGGACGATGTTATATTTTCGTATAAACAAACAAAATTACTAATCACCCAATCATTATTGTTTTTTTTCCCCCCTTGACAAAATAGATACCCAAGTCTATTTCATTCTAATTTAATTATTGCTTGCTAGTTAATAAATATTTTATCAATTATTTTCTCTAAAAACAACTAAATAAAAAATTTGGTGGTAAGTGGTAACTGCTAAGAAGCAAGGAAGTGACTCTTCTCTTTCAACCAATAATAATACTTTTGTTTTGTGTGCTCCCTTTTGTAATTATATGCAAGTGGGTCTATAATTGAGTTCGATTATGAAGCCTATACCTTTTTCCATTATTTGTTTCCTATATAATTAACTTTTCTTTGTTGTATTTTCACTTTAAATTTGAGAAAATTAGAAAATAGGGTAGGTAAATTTTAATTTATGATTTAGGTAGTTTAAAATTTTTAATTTTCAAAATATGTAGTTTTTAAGGTAGTTTTCAATTTATTAACCCTATTTTTTTCTTTTAAAACTATCCTGAAAACTATATCTATTTTCAAATTAAAACATAAAACTATCTAAATTACCAATAAAAACTATCCAATATGCAAAGACACCCTTAACAACTTTTATTAGCCAAGGATGGTTGATGTGTTTAATGTGTCTAAAATTACTCATCATCTTTTGTCACCATTGAGAAAAATATGGTTAACAGCTTCAAAGTTTGTAAGATGTGTTTTTTTTTTACCGCATTGGTATGTATCATGATTAATTTGTATATATAATTTTTTGACTAATAGAAATGTTTCTATTGTTCTCTTAATCGCAAAAGAAAAACAACAAAATTGTATTATTCCTTCACATTTTTTTCATGTATCATTTAATATTCCAGCCGACCGTTTCAAGTTTCAACCATGTGTACACTGTATTTTTCACATTTACCTACTACTATACTCCTTTCAGTTTGTTGCCTCCATTTTAAACCTAAATTAAATATTTTTTAGGTTTTGTTGTTTGGATTTATTTGGTAAGGAAAAAACAAATTTAATACTAAATTTGCTAATGTCATCACCTACTGACTACGTGTCTCTACGGATGGTGTATGTCCTCAGATCCAGACAAATTAAGCCAGCTTTGCTTTTCTATTTTTTCCTCATTTAATACCCAAAACTTACTTTTTAATTAAAAGAAAATTCAAAGCGTGATTTTGTGTAACTAAAATATAATAAAAAGTTTAAATAAATGGTTCATGGAAGAGTTAAAATCTTATTTTATTCAGGAAAAAATAAATAATAAGCCAATATTGTTAGGTGCCAATTGCCAAAAATCAAAGACTAAACTTTTCATCTCTTCACTTGAAGATAAAAGCATTTCTATTAGTATAAAGATAATGAACATCACGTTAAAAAAAAAAAAAAGTATAATGAACATCTTTGGATAAATCTATTCAGTATTTTTAGATAAATTATATACATCTCGTTTCTATTTTGTCTAATTTATAAACTAATTTAATTTTTCTCTGAGATAGGTTTTACAATCTTGTAATTATTTTTGTGAAAATAACATTTTAAACCTGGAAAGTGGTAGATGCTAACACTTTAAACCTATCTGTCACTTTAAACCTCGAAGATATTACTAACACTTTAAACCTTCAAACTATTTTTTACTAATACTTGAAACCTTAAATAACATTCCGCGTTTTTTTCGCTATAAAATTCATTATAAAATAATTACCAAAAAACTGACAGAATTGTTGACAGTAATCCGACAAAATATTTTGACAGTAATTCGACGGATTTCTGATAAAATAGTTTGGTCGGAATTTTTAAAAGTTAAACGGTTATATCAACGTATATATTTCGCAACGGATTTTCGACGGTTACTCAAAACTCCGTCAGAAATTGTTCAATGGATTACCGATGAAAATATTATGTCGGAAATCCATCAAATTAAGATTTCGTTGGAAATTCCGTCAGTTTTCCGGTAATTTTCTTGTAGTGACAAAATTTCGACGAGATCTTAATCCGACCGATTTTCGACATAATAGTTCCATTGGTAATCCGACAGAAAATTTCCAACGGATTTTCGAGTAACCGTAAAAAATCCGTTGGAAAATATGTACGTTGATATAATCGTTTGAATTTTTAAATTTTCGATGAAACTATTTTATCGAAAATCCGTCGGATTACCGTTAAAATTTTTTGTCTGATTATTGTTGGAAATTCCGTCAATTTTTTGGTAATTATTTATAATGAATTTATAGCGGAAAAACGTGGAAAGTAGTTTCAAGGTTTGAAGTGTAAATAAAAATAGTTTGAAAAGTCTAAAATGCTACTACTGTTAACAAGGTTTAAAGTGCTAAGATTTGCCACTTTCAAGATTTAAAATGTTATTTTTTATAAAAAAAAAAGTTAAATGTGTGGTTGAATTTGTTTTTATTAACATATTAAATAAAGTGATGGTTAATTAGTAACATTACATAGTCTTAATATAATGACTAATAAATCTTTAAATCAGAGATTTGTTGAATAATAGATAATCATTAATTTACAACATTAGTAGTTTAGTACATAGGTTATTATAAATAGTAACTTTTTTCCTTTCCTCTTTTCTCTGCGAGTACATAAATCTCGCTTACTCGCCACATTAGAATAGTGGCATATCTTCGTAATTAAACAAAACATCAAGGACCATTTCAAAATCTCTTTTTTAACTCTGACACTACTAAAACATCACCTCTCTTTTCTCTTTGGCGAATGGCCTCGTAACCAGTGATAAGGACACATGCATGCCATTCCCATCAATGGTCAAGATTCCTTATCTCATCTCTTCTTCAAATTATCCTCCACCGTTGGATTACCATTAACTTAACCACGGTTTAATCTTTAACCACGGTTTTGCTTCGGTCAGCCAGGTAGGGGCCCCTGTGATGTGCTTCTTCGTTGGTTAAGTCTTTAACAGAGCAAAGTCACCAAGAAGAAGAAGAATAAGAAGAAGAAGAAGAAGAAGAAGAGAGTTTTTTTTTTTTTTTGGCTCGTGAGCTTAAAGCGAGTGATCTCTCGAATCATCTCATCATCATCAGATTTTGATTTTTTGTTTCAAGAGACGAAGCAAGTTTCTATTTATGGTTCTTTGATTGAGATTCTACAGATCTATTGTTATGATGATGATGATGATGATTCTCGATCATTGTCAACGTCGTCTTCTTTGTAATCATCACAGTTTTTGATTTCGTTAAGATTCTCAATCTCCTGAGAATTTATTCTTTTTTTTTTTGTTTTTTTTAAATTTGATTCTCGAGAATCAGTTTTGAAATTTCTTCATAGATCTAGTTTTTGTTTTCTTCATAGATCTAAAACTCTCCAGTTTCTAAAACCTCTAGATCTGGTGAATCCAGTGTTTTTGAGCTCTCGATTTTTGAATCTTCCAATATTTTTGGATAATTCAGCTCTCAAAATCAATTCCAGGATCGATGAATTATTTCCCAGATGAAGTTATAGAGCACGTATTCGATTTCGTAACATCTCACAAAGATAGGAATGCGATATCTCTTGTATGTAAATCATGGAATAAGATCGAGAGATTTAGTAGGCAACAAGTGTTTATTGGAAACTGTTATGCGATTAATCCAGAGAGATTGCTTCGGAGATTCCCATGTTTCAAATCCTTAACTTTGAAAGGAAAGCCTCATTTTGCTGATTTCAATTTGGTTCCTCATGAATGGGGAGGCTTTGTTCAGCCTTGGATTGAAGCTTTAGCTAGAAGTCGTGTGGGACTTGAGGAGCTTAGGTTGAAGAGGATGGTTGTTACTGATGAGAGTCTTGAGCTGCTTTCTCGTTCTTTTGCGAGTTTTAAGTCTTTGGTGCTTGTTAGCTGTGAAGGGTTTACTACTGATGGTTTAGCTTCCATTGCTGCTAATTGCAGGTATACGATTTTCGTCTCTGCTGCTTTTGATTTAATGGTGTTTAAACTGTATTAACTATGTATGTAATGTACCTTTTTGGTAAGATTAGCTTTGATATTTGACTAGAGATGCTTTGTTACATTGTATGGTTTGCAAAAAAGACGTAAATCGAGCTTTTGGTTGAACACATCCAATTTACGTTTTAAGATCAAAGTTTTTATTTTTCGGTTGAGGTGATAGAGAACAATGCAACTCCAGAGTGCAAAGTAGGTGGAGTAGCCATGTTTTTACTGCAATGAATTTTCCTGGCTGTTAGTTACAAATGTCTTAACTTTTATTGGCGTAGCTGAAGGGTTTTGAGGCTATTTGTATTAGTTCTGTAGCTTCTGTTTTACGAATTCTGCCCTTCTGTTTTTGTAGGAATCTTCGGGATCTGGACTTGCAAGAGAATGAGATTGATGATCATAGAGGTCAATGGTTAAGTTGTTTCCCAGACACTTGTACGACCCTTGTCACGCTAAACTTTGCGTGTCTTGAAGGTGAAACCAATCTGGTGGCTTTAGAGAGGCTTGTTGCTAGGTCTCCAAACCTAAAGAGTCTGAAGCTAAACCGTGCAGTGCCTCTTGATGCACTCGCAAGGTTATTGGTGTGTGCACCGCAGGTAGTTGACTTAGGAGTAGGGTCGTATGAGAATGACCCAGATTCAGAGTCGTATCTGAAACTCAAGGCTGCCATAAAGAAATGCACCTCGTTGAGGAGTTTGTCGGGATTTCTAGAGGCTGCTCCTCACTGTCTCTCAGCTTTCCACCCAATATCTCATAACCTCACCTCCTTGAATCTTAGTTACGCAGCTGAGATTCATGGCAGCCACCTCATTAAGCTTATTCAGCATTGCAAGAAACTTCAACGGTTATGGGTAAGTTGATCTGCTTTCTTTAAAAAATAAATGAATTCTGCAGATATATTTATTTGTAACATCCTTTTGATGGTTTTCTCGCAGATATTGGATAGTATAGGTGATAAAGGGCTTGAAGTGGTAGCTTCAACGTGTAAAGAGTTACAAGAGCTTAGGGTATTTCCATGTGACTTAGTTGGTGGAGGTGATACAACTGTGACCGAAGAAGGTCTAGTTGCCATCTCTGCGGGTTGCCCTAAGCTTCACTCGATACTCTATTTCTGCAATCAGATGACAAATGCAGCTCTCAGAACCGTTGCCAAGAACTGTCCAAATTTCATCCGGTTCAGGCTCTGTATCCTTGAGCCAAACAAACCTGACCATGAGACATCTCAACCTCTAGATGAAGGCTTTGGAGCAATCGTCAAAGCCTGCAAAAGCCTGAGACGGCTTTCCGTCTCAGGTCTTCTCACAGACCGAGTTTTCTACTACATTGGGATGTTTGCAAATCAGCTCGAGATGCTCTCCATAGCTTTTGCAGGCGATACAGACAAAGGCATGCTTTGTGTGTTGAATGGTTGTAAAAAGATGAGGAAGCTAGAGATTCGGGATAGTCCGTTTGGGGACAAGGCGCTTCTTGCTGATGTGAACAAGTATGAAACAATGCGATCCCTTTGGATGTCGTCATGTGAAGTCACGCTCAGCGGATGCAAAAGGCTCGCACAGAAAGCGCCATGGCTCAATGTAGAGATCATAAACGAGAATGATAATAACCGGATGGAGCAAAACGGACACGAGGGAAGACAGAAAGTGGAAAAAATGTATCTATACCGGACTGTGGTTGGGACAAGAACTGATGCGCCGCCATTTGTGTGGATTCTCTAGTTTCTTTTCCGACCAAACATGGAACTGGTTCAATGCTTCTGGTCTTTGGAGATTCTGATTGGTTTAGTGTGTCATTTCCGAATTAGGTGTACTTTTGTTTTATTCTTTCTTTTAAGACGAGAACTGATTCTTCTGTGAAAGCCATGTTTTATTTTGTTGACTTGCCTCCTGTGATTTATTGTTTTTTTTGGTTATTATTACAAGTGTTGTGGCTTGTTTTTGATAAACTTTTTAGATTAGATTCCATTAGATTTTTAACTTGCTAGG
This sequence comes from Cardamine resedifolia, assembly GCA_014578085.1. Taxonomy (NCBI): domain Eukaryota; kingdom Viridiplantae; phylum Streptophyta; class Magnoliopsida; order Brassicales; family Brassicaceae; genus Cardamine; species Cardamine resedifolia. The sequence continues at coordinate 78,061 of VBRH01000364.1, read as the reverse complement.
AATATACAAAATTGAAGAGAAATAATTGTACATTATAGAAATGGAATCACATTATTATAGTTCTGAATCAGTATCAGGTGAGAAACTGATAATGATATACCGTTTGTAATGTTTCCTTCATATTTTTTTAAAAATCATTTACAATATTTAATTATTTATCATGCTTTCACGCTTTGCAAAATCAATTTTGGTGTATAATAATAATATGTTAAAAATATAAATCATTAGACTACAAAAACTAATTAAAACATCAGTTAATCTATAGACCCTACATCGGGTTTGGGCTTTGATTAAATCTTTAGAGAATAAGGTTTATATCTTGTAGGCTTCTTGTTCGACCTCATTTCTAAATCTTTCTCCAACCAATATCATAGATTGAAGGCAAACCATCCGGTTATTGGAAACAAGGAAACCAAAGCCAACAAAGTTATTATCTGAAACATTCTCATAAGCCTCATGAGTAACTTCAAAATGGGAGACATAAATTGTTCGAAAAACTCTTAACGAGTGCCGGTTTCGAGGATAATTCCATGAAACATTTGCATGAGTCCCTAATTTTAAAAATCCAAATTAGGGGACCATTTAGACACATGTACCAAGGAGCCGCTTCAAGAAGTAAACCACCGATCTGCAATGGTTTTCCGCTGCTGGTTTTTCTCCGCTTGTCTAGCCTTAGCATCGCTGGCGTTATTTTCTCGGGATCTCTGTTCGACTCCCGAAGATCCTTCTCCCCATCTGGGAAGAAACTTTCGCAAATCTCCATCGGTCTTGCCGGTTCTTTCATTTGAAGCTCCATGGCTGTTACTTTCATTAAGAAGGTGAAATTCTCTCATGCGGATCTCCGATTTTCAAAGCCACCAGAACCGACGATGTTGTTTGCTCTGAACCGTATCTTGTTTTCTCTGGTCTCGCCGGAGTCTTTTTCACCACCGGATCCTCCAGATCCGCCGGTTCCACCTGACCCTCCTCCCCAACGATGAATCTCAGTTTCTTTCAGTGTTTCAACCTCACGCCCTGAGATCTTCTCGCCTCTTACTCTCATCAACTTACGAAGGTCAATGCAAGCGCTTCAAATGCCTTCGGCCTTAGCTTCAAGGATCACTTTGAACCTGGATCTGGAAAAACCAACCTTGATGATATTAGGGCTGGGTGTCTAATGCGACCCTCGTGAGGAATCACAACCCAAAATCATCACCGAGAGGTTAAGGGGATGATAGATTGGTTATAGACCCGATTAACGAGCACTTAGAGATTTAATGGATTGAATGTCACCACAAGAGGATGCGGAAAGTCCACTTGATGAGACTAAAAGCTTCGGATTCGAATCACACGAAAACGAAAGGCAATGATCTATAATTTTGAAAGAGATTTTTAATAAAAAGATTGATAAGGAATACAATTGAGGTTCATGGACTTATAAAGAAGAAGGAGACGAAGAGAGAAGAAGAGACATAAAAAGCGTAGAGTTACGAGATATGCCTCGTTAATTCACGCAAAGACCATACAAATTAAAAGACAACAATTCAAATTTGAAAATGAGATAGAAGTGATATGGGCCACGCTTAAAATGTAAGGAGACGGGTCTGGAGGTGGATCAAACTCAGCAAATGACAATGATGAACATGAGGTCCAAACACCTCATTAAAAACCTTTCCCGGAAAACCACTTGGGAAAAACCAAGGAAAAGGAAAAAAGAGTATGTTCGGTCTTCATGGCTATTTGCTAAGTGTCTTGGGCATGTATCTCGACCAATGAAGTCTTGATACCGTCTTGATACCTCAAGTGATCCGTTTGGTTCTTTACTTGTTGGAACAAGACTCTAATTCCATGATGAAACTCATTTGTCCGAGACCGGATCATAGCTCCAAATGAGACTTCTAGCACATCCTTTGCCTCTTGCTCCATCATGGTCTCTTCATAAGCTTCCTTTCCATGTTCCTGAGCCTTTGTGCCTCCTAGGTTCGTATCATCGTCCCCCAGTTGAAAAGATTTGTCCTCAAATCGGTTTTAACTGACAAAGCTAAGTTAGAACCATCAAAGAGGAAAACCATAGAAAACTTACCTCGGAGATCAAGTGGATGGTTTTCAAGGCACTTCAAGAGAGTTTCAACATCATAGTTGCTTGAGAGTTTTGGACAGAACTCCCATTCTTTCTTCTTTAGCCATTTCCACAAGAAAAGACCTTTGAAAAATGTTCAGCTCCTTTGTCAAAGCAACTCCAATTACAGTCCTCACTAAGAAATGGGCCGAGTGAACTTCTAAGTCTGATATATCCTCTTTTGTACCTGCAATGTTTTCAACACCTTTGACAAAGAACAAGTGTATTATCACAGTCATAGAGTCACAATAAAAAGGAAAACATGTCTCATCTTGTAGCAAAGCATTATCCTTGTTATATTTCTCTTTTACTTGCGTTCTAAGAAAAGAGTTTGGTTCCAAATGTTCCTTGTATAATCCTAACTTTTTCTCAATGATTTCTGGATATATTAAACTCATACTCACAGCCCTTAAATCATGAGATATAAATTGAGATAAAGAGATACTTACCTAAATAAGTTCCTTATTGTGTTCGGTGCACGTAATCATTATGGTAAATGGAAGTGGTGTTGGATCCGGGGGCTCTTCTTGGAGCAAGGCATTGTTGGTGACCAACCTGTACACTCTAGAGGTTATCTTACGCAATGAGAGCTCTCCTGGTCGCCATTGATAAGTTTGGATTGACCAAAATGAGAAACGATCCATTTTAAGCTCCACGGGAAACATGTGAAGGGAAGTGATCCAAATCTCGTGTGGTACAGGTCTTGAACATCCTAAATAGTCTCCTGGTCTCCAAATGTGTCTTTGAGATAAATCACGGATGGGTGGTAGTACTGTGGGGTTATCCTCCGTGAACACGTCCTCATAATCCTGCAAAATATACATCATCTCACTCGGAAGCACCGGTGCAAGGTTAGTGAAGCTCATGAGAGCATCTTTATAAACAAACAATGAGAATGCCCGTATTGTAAACAAAACTTTCTTAATCTCAACATAAATCACAAATAATTTGATTGCTTGCCTATGCCTCGCGCATCAAAACTCCATTTCGGCATGTATTATCCACATTACTCCGTGTTAACTGGTTTGACACATGAGACAGCTGGGATGGTGTGCTCCTGGGATGGTGTGGTTTGGATGGCCGCATCATATCCTCTCCAATGAAAATGATTTGACCTCAAAGTGGTACAATGTGCACCAAGAGAAAGTAAGTTTAGCTTTCATCCACTTTTGAGAGTGTAGATAGTTACCTCGGGTTTCAATTGGTGGTCCAGCATCTTGTGGTTTCTCCTTGATTACAATGCTGCATTCAACTTTAGATAATTGATTGTAGACCAGAACTGCTTCAACTTTAGTGAATTCTCCTAATTCACGTTTTTTTGCTTCTTTAGGCGATTCTCGGGTTTGAACTCCTTGTAGTGACTATGGTGGTTCTTCCTGGTTCAAGATGGTGTTGGTGACATCCTCACTGCCTTTATTGGCTGGGAAACACGTCATAAGCTCTGATTTTGATGGCATGCCCTTGCACATTATTACTTTCTCATTTTGATCCATTGTTAAGCTCTATGTTGTTGTAGTTCCATTTAGGCCATTGCACACATCTAAGGTACCTGTATCTTCTTTGACACTTAAGGGAAAAATCAAGTGCATTATACTCGAAATTTCATCATTCAAAACAGGTTGTTTGACATTACAAGTGAATGCGAGATTATTCTAATACCGAAAAATTTTGCAAGCTAAACTTACTTGAGTACCAGGTAAGATGTTTGGTAACTTTTCAAGAGGGTCAAGTTGTTTCTTAGTCTCCATGGGTGTTGGAGATTTCTTTTAATCTGGAACTAAGGCTGGTTTCTTTTCTTGAATGGCTAACCCTTGGACTTTGACATTGACTTGTGAAGCACGGTTTTGTATTATTCCCTATGGTGCATACTTATCCCTTAGTAGCTTCTTAAGATCTTCCCACGTGGTGAGAGTTGGCTCCTTATAATACCAGCGATCATCAACTTCTTGCAACCACCATTGATAGGCGTCTCCGGTGAGTTGGCTAATTGCAAAAGCTAATCTTTCTTTTCTTAGGATGCGATGGTAGTATAACCAATCTTCCATGTTTCTTTCCCAGTCTAACTAGTTTTCTTTTCCTGAAAATTTATAAAGTTGAAGCACATTAGTTCTGAAAATCAGAATCAAAACACAATTTAGATTTAGGAGCG
>VBRH01000363.1:13503-28596 GCA_014578085.1 Cardamine resedifolia | reverse complement strand
AAAAAAAAAAAAAAAACCGAGAACAATGGTCAATGACAAACCCATCACTTATTTTTTTGTAAGACATTTCCCTAAATAAAACACGTTCAATCACAATTATTAATACAAACAAAATATTTTAATCGACCCATTTCTCAAATTTCAAACAAAATATTTCAATGCATTGACTAATACATATATTCACACATTGTTTTTTTGTTAGGTTCAACAACAAGGTGTTTGTCTATGAACAAAAAAAGCCAACAATGTTGGCTATATAAACATACTTATTAATAAATATAAAGTTGTTTTTGGAGCATTCGTCAATTGGTTGAATCATGTAACCAAACTATAAATATACGTTTGTAAGATTTGCACAATAAAAGAAGGATGCAAATGTCTTGTACTAAAAATTAAATATCTTTGAATTTTACATTCTAAATTACAAAACATAGTATTAAAATAAAGGAAAAATGATTCCCAGCTATACGAAGTATTTATATTACTATTTTAATTTTATATTTTTAATAAAATTTATATTATTATTTTAATTTTTCTCTAGTGTAAAAGTAGATGTAGATTTGATATCCTGAAATTTCATGATACCAAATTAGGTCCATCGAATCCAAAAAATAATTATTTGAATTTGTCCAAAATAAGTAAAAATTAAAATAATAATAGAAATTTTATTTTAGTATTGTTAATGCGCTTTATAAGCATTTTCCATGGAGATGTAAAAGAAATACAAAATTTATATTACTATTTTAATTTTAAACTATTTTGGATAGATCCAAATAATTATTTTATCGGATCAAACGGATTTAATTTAGTATTTCAAAATTCCAGGATATCAAATTTGTGTCTACTACTACACTAGATAAAAATTAAAATAGTAATATAAAATTTTATTCTAAAAATATAAAACAAAATTTAATATATAAATTTCAAATTAATTTTTATAAATATTTTAGAACATATTTATTATGTGATTTCTAAAATAATACACAAATTTTTTATATAAAATTTCTTTTATGTTGATATTTTGATCAATTATTCCATTCGTATTTGATGATCCAAATATTATGATTTTTAAATTAAAATAGTGAAAAATGATTATAGTATTGCATATATGATTTTTGATACTTCGTGCATGTCAATTATGTGATATTAATATTTGTTGTAGTTATGCACATGATACATATTACTTCGAATATATTACTATGTGAAGTAAATAGTTCACATAGTTATGGAAACATTAAATTAATTTGGATGTATAGCTATGTCTCTTTTCTAAAATAAATTCCTTTCCATAACGTTTTTTTTTTTCGAATTCTTCAATCCATGAACCAACTCATGCATTGTTTAACGAGATTACTCTGAGGCCCATAATGTAAAAGAAAAGAGTGGGTAGTGTCGTAAATACGTGGCAAGAATGGTGGTATTTCAGGTAAATATGCCTATGGGGCCAGATCTGCGCTTTGTCGCGATGTCATTATCGCCAAGATATGCGATAGCGACTCTCGTACAAAGTCTCTCACTCACCATTTTTTTTTTTTTAACATAACTTGTTTTTTTTTCTTTTTTAATTCGTAATTAAGACATCGACTATTGCTTACTATATGATGTAATTTTTTTGTAATACTTGTGTTGTGTGTGTCTAAATGTCCAAATTTAAAATCGTAATATTATGAGACAAGAAAAAAGAATTAAAGTAGTAATTTATTGCCCCAATGATTATTTATTTTTCATTGCAAATTAATTTGGTAGAGATAATGAAGTTGGAGAATCTTTTGGTTATCAATTCAGTCTAAAATTTCTGTATTAAGATAGTTTAATTAATAAGACAAACCTAGTAGTGTTGCAATAGTTATTTCCATTTCGGATAATGATGCATCATAATTTTGAGGAGTTTTTTTGTTTTGGGTTAAAATAACTTTTGTTATGTTGGATCATATCATGAGGCATTAAGAAAAAGTCCAAAACTTTTCTTCTTCAAAGTTGGACTCAAGTTAGAGAGAGAAAAAAACCGAGGAGCTACAGAAAGATAAAAAAGAGTAAAAAGTTGAAAAAGATGTTCAGAGGAAAACTCTGATACAGTAGTAGATGGAGAGAGAGAGAGACCAAAACGTATCAGTGGAAAATCTAAAAAATTCGATACAATTTTTTACTTTTAAAAGCAATAAATCTCATTACAGTTTACAAAAGAAAGCATAAGAAAGAAAGAAAGAAAGAAGAAGAGAAGAGCTAAAAAAATGGAATACATTTGAATCTTTCGAGTTATGAGAAGAGATTTAGGGTTTAATAATGCAATGTTCAATCCTTTCACAACTCATTACAGGTAATGAAATAATTTATTAATTTCAACAACTTTTTGCATGTGCGATTCTCGAAAGTTTCGGTCTTTTTTTCTTTTTGGTGATTCGTTGTTCTTCTACTGTTATGTTTCTCTGTGTTCTTTCTTGCTTTGGTCAAAGCTTCTCTTGAAAAACCAATTTTTAAAAATCAAAAGTTTTTATTTTTTTGTTGGGTTTGAGACAGTGAACATAGCTGTGTTCTTGTTCCGAGAAGAAACAACAATAGTAACATTCACGCCTGTAAAGAAGCTTATGATCAGTGTGTTTTTTTTATTAATTTCATCTGACAATAATTAGTGAACAACTTAACCATTTTTTAAATGATTTTAATTCTTCTCTGTAGAAACCGAGCAAAGTTGCTTCTTTTGAGAACCATGCGTTGAGAAAAAATTTCATTTTTTTTTCCCTTTCTTTCTTCTTTCTCTGTGTTCTTGAATTTGCAAAAACCTGTCCTTTTTCGTGTATAGGGTTTTGCTTTTTTAGACTCTCTATTGAAATCCACGCAAAACAATGTTTTTGGTAATTTCTAATCATAACACTAACGCATGCTTTTTGTTATATGAATGCATAATAAAGTCACTAACTTTCATTTTTTCTCCTTTGTTTCCTTTTTATTGTTTTTGTTAAAGACCTTTTTCTCCATTGTTGTAGCTCAGATATGAACTGGGCACTCAACAATCATCAAGAATTAGTAAACCCAGATGAAGAAGAGCCACCAAGAACTGAAATTTCTGATTTGGCTACTCAGCAATCACCAGAGAGATTAAAAAGTAACGATCTTTATCAACTGGGTGGTCTAAATTCGACTGAAAAACCAAGAAAAATCGATTTTTGGCGGTCTGGATTGATGGGTTTTACTAAGATGCAGCAGCAACAACAGCTTCAACATTCAGTAGCGGTGAAGATGAATAACAGTAACGATCAAATGGGTAATAAGAAGGGGTCAACTTTCATACAAGAACATCGAGCTTTGTTACCAAAAGCTTTGATTCTGTGGATCATCATTGTTGGGATTATAAGCAGTGGGATTTATCAGTGGATGGATAATACTAACAAGATTAGAAGAGAAGAGGTTTTGGTTAGTATGTGTGATCAAAGAGCAAGGATGTTGCAGGATCAATTCAGTGTTAGTGTTAATCATGTTCATGCTTTGGCTATTCTCGTCTCCACTTTTCATTACCACAAGAACCCATCTGCAATTGATCAGGTCAGTGTGTGGCTTATTAAAGCTCAAACCTTTGTGGAAATTTAGAGTTTTTAGATTTATAACTGAAAAGTTGACTTTTTGTGGAACTAAAAGTTTTTTGAAAATTTTCCTTTTATGTTTGGTTATTTGAGTTAATGAAGGGAAATTTTGGCTCTCTGCTTTTGATTGGGATTTAAAGTAAGTGCAGATATGGAAATTTGAAATCTTTACTCTGTGGTTTGTGTTGAAATTTTGTAGGAGACATTTGCGGAATACACAGCAAGAACAGCATTTGAGAGACCGTTGCTAAGTGGAGTGGCTTATGCTGAAAAAGTTGTGAATTCTGAGAGGGAGATGTTTGAGCGTCAGCACGATTGGGTTATAAAGACAATGGACAGAGGAGAGCCTTCACCAGTTAGGGATGAGTATGCTCCTGTCATATTCTCTCAAGATAGTCTCTCTTACCTTGAGTCACTCGATATGATGTCAGGCGAGGTAATATAAACATTATCTGACACTTCTGGTTTTGATATTTTCGTTCTGTATACACCTACTCAGTGTTTCTGAAAATTTACTCCATTTGCAGGAAGATCGCGAGAACATTTTGCGAGCTAGAGAAACTGGAAAAGCTGTATTGACAAGCCCTTTTAGGTTGTTGGAAACTCACCATCTCGGAGTTGTGTTGACATTCCCAGTCTATAAATCTTCTCTTCCTGAAAACCCGACTGTCCAAGAGCGTATTGCAGCCACTGCAGGGTAAAGTTCTCAAATCCTCATTTGAGTAAAGAACCAAACTTTAGAGATTTCAAGATTGGTTTTTGCTTTTGATCATGTAAAGCAAAGAGCTTTTGAGATTTTAAGACTGGTTAATGCGTGTAATCATGTAAAGAAAAAAGATTGGTTTATGTGTGTGATCATGTAAGGATTGAGGCTTGAATCTGAAATGCAGGTACCTTGGTGGTGCGTTTGATGTGGAGTCTCTTGTCGAGAATTTACTAGGTCAGCTTGCTGGCAACCAAGCAATAGTTGTGCACGTGTATGATATCACCAATTCATCAGATCCACTTGTCATGTACGGCAACCAAGAGGAAGAAGGCGACACATCTCTCTCTCATGAGAGCAAGCTCGATTTCGGAGACCCCTTCAGGAAACATAAGATGATATGCAGGTACCACTCATACAATGATCTTTAAGCTAAAACACTGTCTGATATCTAAAATTGACTTCCGGTTTAAATACTTTTGAATGCAGGTACCACCAAAAGGCGCCAATACCCTTGAATGTGCTCACAACTGTGCCATTGTTCTTTGCGATTGGTTTCTTGGTCGGTTATATACTGTATGGTGCAGCAATGCACATAGTAAAAGTCGAAGATGATTTCCATGAAATGCAAGAGCTGAAAGTTCGAGCAGAAGCTGCTGATGTTGCTAAATCTCAGTTTCTTGCCACTGTGTCTCACGAGATCAGGACACCAATGAATGGCATTCTTGGTATTATATCTTCAAAAAGGTTTCAGTATTTTCCCTCGATCTTTAGTTTCTTAATCCGCCTCGCTGATTTCGGTTATACTTTTTTCTGCAGGAATGCTTGCTATGCTTCTTGATACAGAACTTAGCTCGACGCAGAGAGATTACGCTCAAACTGCACAAGTATGTGGTAAAGCATTGATTGCATTGATAAATGAGGTTCTGGATCGTGCCAAGATTGAAGCTGGCAAGCTGGAATTGGAATCAGTACCTTTCGATATCCGTTCAATATTAGATGATGTCCTTTCTCTATTCTCTGAGGAGTCGAGGAACAAAGGCATTGAGGTAAGTTTCTGATCCGAGGGATATGGATAAGTCCTTTTAGAATTGTTGCAGCTGATTTCTTGATTTCGAATTTGGCAGCTTGCGGTTTTCGTTTCAGACAAAGTACCGGAGATAGTCAAAGGAGATTCAGGAAGATTCAGACAGATAATCATAAACCTTGTTGGAAATTCGGTTAAAGTTAGTTTCTATTTCCCGCTTTTTTGCTTCCCTGTGGGACTTGGATCTTTGTTTGATCATGAGGTTGTTCTTTTTGACAGTTCACAGAGAAAGGGCATATCTTTGTTAAAGTCCATCTCGAGGAACAATCAAAAGATGAAGCTGAATCGAAAACCGCATTGAACGGAGGAGTGTCTGAAGAAATGATTGTTGTCTCCAAACCGTCGAGTTACAACACGTTGAGCGGGTACGAAGCAGCTGATGGTCGAAATAGCTGGGATTCATTCAAGCATTTGGTGTCAGAGGAGGAGTTATTATCAGGGTTTGACATTTCTGGTAATGTTAGGCTTATGGTTTCAATTGAAGACACAGGTATTGGAATCCCTTTAGTTGCGCAAGGCCGGGTTTTTATGCCATTTATGCAAGCGGATAGCTCGACTTCAAGAAACTATGGAGGTACTGGGATTGGGTTGAGTATAAGCAAGTGTCTTGTTGAGCTTATGCGCGGTCAGATTAGTTTCATCAGCCGGCCTCACATCGGAAGCACGTTCTGGTTCACAGCTGTTTTTGAGAAATGCGATAAATGCAGTGCGATTAACCATATGAAGAAACCTAATGTGGAGAATTTGCCTTTTACTTTTAGAGGAATGAGAGCTATAGTTGTTGATGCTAAGCCTGTTAGAGCTGCTGTGACTAGATACCATATGAAAAGACTTGGAATCAATGTTGAGGTCATGACAAGTCTCAAAACCGCGGTTTCTGCAGCTGCTGCGTTTGGAAGAAACGGTTCTCCTCTCCCATCCGGGTAAAACATTGAAAGCTTCAATCTTTTCTTTCTTTTGTGTTAGTTCCATTGGACCTACACCATGGAAATAACTAAGCAGTGGCTAGAATAACTCGTTTTTTCTTTTTTTTCTTTTGCAGAACAACAAAACCTCAACTGGATATGATCTTAGTAGAGAAAGATTCATGGATTCAGACCGAAGATATCAACTCAGAGATACGTCTTTTGAATTCAAGAACCAACGGAAATGTTCATCACAAGTATCCAAAACTCGCTCTTTTCGCAACAAACATTACAAATGCAGAATTCGACAGAGCTAAATCCGCAGGATTTGCAGATACGGTAATAATGAAACCGTTAAGAGCAAGCATGATCGGTGCATGCTTACAACAAGTTCTTGAGCTGAGGAAGACGAGACAACAACATCCCGAGGGATCATCTCCCGCAACGCTTAAAAGCTTACTAACCGGGAAGAAAATTCTTGTGGTTGATGATAACATAGTAAACCGAAGAGTAGCTGCAGGAGCTCTGAAGAAATTCGGAGCAGAAGTGGTTTGTGCAGAGAGTGGTCAAGTTGCTTTGGATTTGCTACAGATTCCACACAATTTCGATGCTTGCTTCATGGATATTCAAATGCCGCAAATGGACGGGTAAACCAAAAATTCACTACTACTATATTTGGATTATTCGGTTTGGTTTTGGTTAGTTTGGTATGGACATTTTGGTGCCGAATTCAGTTAAAAGTCGTTATAGACTATTGAATTTTTGTTTATTGTTTTGATGATTTTGATTCTTAGATTTGAAGCGACTCGTCAGATAAGAATGATGGAGAAGGAAGCTAAAGAGAAGACAAACCTCGAATGGCATTTACCGATTCTAGCGATGACAGCGGATGTGATTCACGCGACTTACGAAGAATGTCTAAAAAGTGGAATGGATGGTTACGTCTCAAAACCATTTGAAGAAGAGAATCTCTATAAATCCGTAGCCAAATCATTCAAACCTAATCCAACAATCTCAGATCCTTCATAGCTCACTCTTCCGGCGAGTTTTTGTTTTTTTTTTTGGTCTCATAAACTCAAGTTGGTGTACATAAAAATAGATTTTGAGAAGGTTCTGTTTTTTTTCTTTCTAAGTAGCTTGACTAGTATGTTGTTAAACGACAACGTTTCGACGGTCCAGTGTTGACTGTTGACCTTGGCGTAAGTATTTTAATCCCACGTGAATTGGTCGTGTTAACGGTTATTTAGTTTAAACATAAAAAAATACTTGTAATTTTCTCTAATAACATAATTAAGATTGTGTACAAAGAGCACATGACATGTCCATCCACATTAGATTAGCTGGTGAAGAAAATTCGTACTTGGAGTTTTTTTGAGAAAATGACTAATCACAAATCAATTGTACGATAAGGATGGGACGAGTTATGTACTACTATTATTTATCCAAAAAGGTAATTTTAAATTATTGAAATGAACAAAGTTATTTATTAAATGTGGTTGATGTGCAAACGTAACAAAAAACAATGTGGAATAGGTCTTGTTATTAATTGTCACGTAATGTTTGATCTACATTTCGTGCGAGGTAAAGGTTGTTGCAAACAACAAGTATGATTGGTATATTTTGGTGCGTACAATACATCGATATTTAACAAGATGATTTATATAAATGTCGTACTAGGCTTGGTCAAATACATGAAATCGAAGAACCAAATCGAAATCGATCTGATGAAAAGGTACCAAACCAAGTCAGAATTGATCAAATAGCCAAACGGTTCCCAGATTCTTAGATCCAAATAACCTAACCGAAAACTAAAGATATCTAAAAGACTTGAAATACAATTATATACAACAAAACATTAATTATATTTAGATTTGATATAACTTAGTTACCCAAAATTACAATTATAAACCTAAAAATATCAGTTATTTTTATATCAAAATAACCAAAATACCCAAAATACGAAAGTTTTTTTGTTATATATATTTGTAAAAGTTTAATCAAATTTTATTCAAATTTAACTATTTTTTTTGGAAAAATGTCAAAAAAGCGTGAACTTACATTTTGTGGACGTTTAAACTTTGAACTTACGACATACCGTTTAAATGCTCAAGTTTTCGTTGACTTGAAATTAAATAGCAAACTTTCGTTGAATCGTTGACTGTGTCATTTGAGACACATCGTTAAATTGACATTTTTGGCGTTAAAGCTTATGTTAGCAACTTCCGTTTAAGCAAAACGACGTCATTTGGAGTTTTATTAAAAACCATCAACTTTAAAATTGTGGACGTTTAAATCATCAATTTTTTAAAAAATATCGTTTAATTACCTAAGTTTTTGTTGACTTCATAATTAAATGTCTAACTTATGATGATTATGTCAATTGAGACATGACTTTAAATCAAGTGACGGAGCACGTTTACGGGGTTAAATTATCTGTTAGCAGCTTCCGTTTAATTAAAACGACCAATATTCCGGCAACTATTTATCATTCATCTTCTCTTTCTTCTGGTTGCTTCATTCAGATCCAACCATAATTAAGAAGTTAAAAATCTTATCAAATTAAAATCCACCTTTGGAGAAACATAATCCAACAAAGTCTTTGCCACCTGAAATCTGCGGAAAAATCCCATAGAATTCTCTAAAACCCTTCAAGAGATTGAGTTTCTTAAGAATTGGTGATAATCAATTCGATTTTTTATACTCACCATTTCTTTTAAAAGTTTTACAGAGTTAAAGCTTTAACATTCTTTTATCGGTTATTTGACTTCCCAAAAAATATTTAAAACAAATTAATTGGTTATCGCCAATGCTTAATACTTAAACCGATAACCGATAAAGTAATGTTTAAACAATTAAATATTTTTTTAATAACCGATTCGATGGATGCGGTTAGCATCCCAGAGATTCCCAATGAATATTTTTTAATTACCGATTCCAAATGAATATTTTCCCAGAGTTTCCAAGTGGCAAAAACTTTGTTGGATTATGTTTCTCCAAAGGCGGATTTTAATTTGAGAAGATTTTTAACTTATTAATTATGGTTGGATCTCGATGAAGCAATAAGAAGAAACAAAAGACGAATGATAAATAGTTGCCAGAACATTGATCATTTTAATTAAATTGAAGCTGCTAACAGACAATTTAACTCCGTAAACGTGCTCCGTCACTTGATTTAAAGTCAAACTTCAATTGACATAGTCAACATAAGTTAGACATTTAATTATGAAGTCAACAAAAACTTAGGCTTTTGAAAGACATTTAAAAAAAACACATGATTTAAACGTCCACAATTTGAAAGTTGATAGTTTTAATAAAACTTCAAACGACGTCGTTTTAGTTAAAAGGAAGCTTTAAAGCCGTAAACGTCAATTTAACGACGTGCCTCAAAATGTCTAATCAACGAAAGTTTGCTATTTAATTTTGAGTTATCGAAAAACTTGAGCATTTAAACGGTATTTCGTAAATTTAGGGTTTAAACGTCACAAAATGTAAGTTTGCACTTTTTTTTAACATTTTCCCTTTTTATGTTTTTAAAAATTTTAATATCTAAACCGACCTAAATCTAGATGAAACCAAAGCGAATCCGAACCAAATTTCTTAAATACCCAAATGAACTCTAGACCTCTTAAACCGAAAGAAACCCGAAAGAACAGATTCGAATTTTAAATGGGTACCCACTACCCAGATAGGTTTGTCGTACTATGTTTATTTTTCAAAAAATAATATAAATTGTTTTTGTTTAAAAGATGTCAGTGAATACAACAAACATTCAAACCATAAGAAGAGAATAGTCTAGATTACTGTGAAACTGGTAAGTAATAATAACTCCATCACCTAACTTATACATTAAATGAAAAAAAAGGTAAACGGCGTTTTAACCCAAACAAAAAAAAGAAGAAGGTTAAACGGCGTTAAAAGACAACAAAATAAACGGCGCAAATGACGACCGTTATACAATCAGTTGATAATGAAGATAATGTGTGGCTAATAAAGCTCCGGATTTCACGGCGTCTCTTTACAGTTTTGATTTTTTTTGTCGGGACTTGCAAATCACATTTATCTTGCTGGTCAAATTAGTCATGAGAACAAGATAAGACCATGCAAATGACTCATTAATTCTTTTTAACTTTTTAAAATTCCCATTTTTTTTTCTTATCTTTAAAAGATCAAAACAAATACGACGATTACTCACGATGTCGTGACTCATGAGTCAAATAAATTAAATAATTAAACACTGCATATTAAACTGTTTTTTACACGTTACGATGATTTTCCGACTAATTTGACCTCAATTAATAGATACCACTATACCACCGTCACCGTCTTAAATGCTTCTTTTCTTATATATTTCCTTCTTTTCATAATGTTGTTTTAAAGTGATTGAGTTTTTTGTGAAAAGATATAATGGTCTATCTATAGCCGGAAAATGCCGAAAAACTCAATCATGGATATATATACATGAAAGAAAAAAAAAAGAACAAATCAAGACCATATGATTTCTTATCTTCAGTAATTTTTTTTTCTTTTATGTATTATGGGAAAGAGATTACCATTTTTGATACAATCAATCGTTTCATATCTTCTTACAAAAATATGATTCTATAGGATAAATAAAGAAAATATCTAAAATGTAAAAGGCCACAGTTAATTCACAAAAAAAAATTAAATTGTAGTTTTGTTCTTAACAAAATAAAACATTAATCTTATGGAATTTACTTTTTTTTATTTACCACTTAACTATGTCGCGTGCCAGCTGTACTCATTAACATTAAAAAGTAAGTAAATAAAAACAGACAAAAAAATAATAGTATCAGACAAAAACAGAAAAAGGAGTAAAAATAAATAGTTAAATATAGACACAGTACAAGATCATAACTTTAATTCTGCTTCATCCATTTTTTCCCTCGAGAAGAATAAATATTTTTCGGAATAAAAAAGGCCATGCTTTTATGATCAATCCTTTATTTTTATTTATTTTAATTTTAATTTTAATTTTAATTTTGTTATCTGTATTTTCTTCTCTCTATCTCCCTCGATCTCCGCCGATTCCATCTCTTAATTTGTCTCTCCCTTTCCTGTAAAAAAATCTATTCTTCTTATTCTTCTTCTTCTTCTTCTTCTTCTTCAATGCCTCCCTAAAACCCTAAATTCCCATTCTTAAAGGCGTCTCCTTTAAGCTCAAGTTTTGTTTTTTTTCTCTCCGACAAAATGATAAAATCTCATCTGTGTATTCTCTGTTTCTTCATCACTTTACTGGGTTTACTCAATTTCTCAATTTCTCAAACCAGTCTCGATGCTTCGACTATGTTAGCTCTCAAATCGAGTCTAAATCTCACATCAGACATCGATTGGTCTAACCCTAATCCTTGTAAATGGGAAGCTGTTCAATGCGATGGAAGTAATCGAGTAACTCGGATTCAGCTTAAACAAAAAGGGATTCTTGGAACTCTTCCTTCAGATCTTCAGAGTCTCTCTGAATTAACAGTTCTTGAGCTCTTCTTCAATCAAATCTCAGGTCCAATTCCTGATCTCAAGGGTCTTATTCGTTTACAGAAGCTCAATCTACACAACAATCTCTTCACTTCACTACCCAAGGATCTCTTCACTGGTATGAGTTCTCTTCAAGAAGTGTTTCTTGAGAACAATCCCTTTGTTCCATGGGAAATTCCAGAAACTATCAAAGAAGCTACGTCTCTACAGAATCTTAGTCTCTCCAATTGCAGCATTACCGGAAAAATTCCAGATTTTTTTGGTTCTCAGTCACTTCCAAGCTTGACGAATCTGAAATTGTCTCAAAACAGTTTATATGGAGAGTTACCAGCGAGCTTTGATGGTTCTTCACTTCAATCTCTCTACTTGAATGGTAATATGAAACTAAACGGTTCGATTTCGATATTGGGGAATATGACTTCGCTTACTGAGATTGATCTGCAAGGAAACGCTTTCACAGGTCCAATTCCTGATCTTTCTGGTTTGAAATCTCTCCGTGTGTTTAATGTAAGAGAGAATCAGCTCACTGGTGTTGTTCCTCAGTCTTTGATTGGTTTGAGTTCGCTTACTACTGTGAATTTAACTAATAACTTGTTTCAAGGGCCGACTCCATTATTTGGCAAATCTGTTGGTGTTGATATATTCAACAATACGAATAGTTTTTGTACTGATGTAGCTGGTGTTGCGTGTGATCCTCGTGTTGATACATTGGTCTCTGTAGCTGAATCTTTTGGATATCCAATGAAGCTTGCGGAAAGTTGGAAAGGGAACGATCCTTGTGTTAATTGGGTTGGGATTACGTGTTCGGGAAGTGACATTACTGTGGTCAATCTGAGGAAGCAGGAGCTTTCGGGTAAGATATCCCCGAGTTTAGCCAACCTTACTTCATTGGAGACCATTAATCTTTCTGATAATGTTCTCTCCGGGCCTATACCGATTCAGCTTACTACATTGCCTAAGCTTAGGACACTTGATGTGTCTAACAACAATATTTTTGGAGAAGTGCCAAAGTTTCGGGGAGATGTGCATTTGGTGATTGATGGGAACACTAACATCGGAAAGGATGGACCTAGCCAACCAAGTGGTTCTCCTGGAGATTCAGGGGGACGTGATACGTCTGGAGGAGGTGGTAGCAGTGATAGTTCTAAGAAATCAAGCAATGTCAAGATTATTGTTCCTGTGGTTGGTGGAGTTGTTGGTGCGTTGTGTCTTGTCGGGCTTGGTGTGTGTCTCTACGCGCAGAAAAGAAAGCGACCAGCTAGAGTTCAGAGTCCGACCAGCAACATGGTGATTCATCCGCATCATTCGGGTGATAACGATGACATTAAGCTTACTGTTGCAGCATCTAGTCTTAACAATGGTGGAGGAAGCGAAAGCTGTTACAGTCACAGCGGAAGTGCAACAAGCGATATTCATGTTGTGGAAGCTGGGAACTTGGTTATATCGATACAGGTCTTGAGGAATGTGACGAATAACTTCAGCGAAGAGAATATTCTCGGTAGAGGCGGTTTTGGGACTGTTTACAAAGGTGAACTCCACGATGGGACAAAAATAGCTGTGAAGAGAATGGAGTCTTCTGTTGTGAGTGATAAGGGGCTTGCTGAGTTTAAATCTGAGATCACTGTTCTGACTAAAATGCGCCATCGCCATCTTGTTGCGCTTCTCGGATACTGCCTTGACGGGAACGAGAGGCTTCTTGTCTATGAGTACATGCCACAGGGGACACTGAGTCAGCATTTGTTTCATTGGAAAGAAGAAGGGCTAAAACCGCTTGACTGGACAAGACGGTTGGCGATTGCATTGGATGTAGCCCGAGGTGTCGAGTATCTACATACCCTTGCACATCAGAGCTTCATCCATAGGGATCTAAAGCCATCAAACATCCTTCTTGGTGATGATATGCGCGCTAAAGTCTCTGACTTTGGGTTAGTCCGTCTAGCCCCTGATGGCAAATACTCCATCGAGACTCGAGTTGCTGGGACTTTCGGATACCTTGCCCCGGAATACGCAGGTTTGCAATCGATTTTAACTTACCCTAATGTTAAAGTTTCATCCTTTTAATTGATTTGCACTTACCCAATCGTGAAAGTTTCATCCTTTGATCGTTTTGCAATTGCTATATGGTCTAATTTTGGCAGTGACGGGAAGAGTAACGACGAAAGTAGACATTTTCAGCCTTGGAGTCATACTTATGGAGCTAATCACGGGTCGTAAAGCACTAGACGAGACTCAACCCGAAGACAGTGTCCATCTAGTGACATGGTTCCGTCGGATAGCAGCCAGCAAAGATGAAAACGCCTTCAAAAACGCAATCGACCCAAACATCATCCCCGACAAAGATATCTTAGCAAGTATCGAAAAAGTTTGGGAGCTTGCTGGTCATTGCTGTGCCCGTGAACCTTACCAAAGACCCGACATGGCTCACATTGTTAACGTCCTTTCTTCACTCACCGTCCAATGGAAACCCACTGAGACCGACCCCGATGACCTCTACGGGATAGACTACGATATGCCACTTCCACAGAAGGTTAAAGAATGGCAAGCTTTCGAGGGACTTAGCCAGACTGGGGATGACTCGGGATCATCATCATCGGTTTATGGAAGCAAAGACAATACGCAGACAAGTATCCCAACTCGTCCATCTGGATTTGCTGATTCGTTCACTTCTGTGGATGGACGTTGAAGAAATCAAAACTTCGTTGGTACTCTGTTTTTAGTAGAAGAAGAAGAAGCATTGTGTGATATATCTCTCTTTTTTTTTTTCTTTCTCTGAAGCATTTACTTATGACATCGTTTTTTGTTTTTTTACTGCAAGCTTTTGGTTAGTGTATTATCTTATCTATTTTGTAGTGTTTATGCAAAGATAATGATCTTTCAGAGGTCTTAGATATGAAGCTCTTTCTTCGTATTTCCACGTTTGCATACATTTGCGTACATGTTTAACTTTTTTTTTTATTAAATGATTCCCACTTATTTCACTGGCAGCATGATTCTACCGGTTTTTTAAAATGTTTTTCAAAGATTCGATGAACTTTTGGGTTAATTTTATATATGTTATAAGTTGGGGGTTTCAAGAAACCAAGATCAAGTATTCTAGTTTTTTGTTCGAGAAGACCAAACGTAGTTTGACTTCATAAGGCCCATATGTGATGCATTTCAAAGAGAAGATCCATTAAACACCCGAAATGAATATTAATGGGTCAATTTAAGGAATGCTCTCTCGATACATGCATGCCCAATGAATAGATTTTCGAGAATTTTATCATTTTGTTCATCCAATTTTAACATTTTTTTGTTCATCTAATAAATCTTTAAACATCTTAATATATA
>VBRH01000363.1:2853-13442 GCA_014578085.1 Cardamine resedifolia | reverse complement strand
TATATACGCATCATCAATTTATAAAACATTTTTAGATACACAAATATGGTTTGAACAAATTAAAAATTTCACAAAGTTTCTCTTCTTTTTTTTCACTCTTCACAACAAAATAAAATAGTGACACACAAAGAAAATTCCTAAGACAAGTCAGACAAGTTTAGGCCGGTTATTTTAACCGTTTTCAGAAGGAAAATATATCATATCATTATTATTATTTTCAACTTATATTTTAACCATTTTTAAGCAGTCAAGATTTGGCTCCATTAATAACTTCTAAACAAATGAGTGACATTTTCCTTAACTTTAATTTAGTTTTGATATTACAGTAAAATCTCTATTTTAACAACTAAAGATTTATTTTCAATAAATTAATAACTAGATAGATCAATAAAATTTCTCCATTTTGAATTGGTTTTTGAACCATTATTATCACCTTTATAAAATGTCAGTCTTGATTAATATATAGAGGGTTAACTTTACACGTGATAATCTCACTAAAACGAAATTACATATTATTAATTAAAACTTTGATAATATTTACATATATCTCATTAGAAAATCTTTGTAAATCTTAGTGTTTTTACCTTAATCAGTTACAAATTCTGCCAATTTATTTAATTTTAAATTGTCTATGCGCACAAAAGGTCATCTCTCATTAAGTGTGATGCTACTATGTGCTGATTTTGAATTTGGATACGTTAGCATTCAACATCTATCTAATAATTTGTGTTTTGGTCATCTTTAAGTAAATGAGTAAATTGCACTTACTTATTATGTGCACCGAGGGCGGTTTATTTTCGATATCTAATATTCCTATGTATGTATATTTATGTGTATGTGCAAAATGATATATTCTAAATTTAATAAGCTAGTTTCCTTGGAAATTTCGGAGTAAATATAGGAAGCTTTGCTTACCTTTATCGCACCATCTAAATTATAAAGACTAACCTTTTTGACCCTCAAAGTCAAATAATGTCCACTCAATTAAATTATTATAATTTGCAAATTAATGACCTCATTAGTGGATATCATTTGTATTAAAACATATAAGACTTATTTAGAAAAGATAATAAATATTTTGAAGGTTAAAATTTTAAAGTTAATATATTAGTTACACATCTTTCACATTCCCGCCTGGTATCCATTTTAGGTATATAGAGCCACAGTTGTTGTTGAGTCTTTTGGACTTTTGATTTTTCCCTTATTTTAATAATTTTCAAAAGTTGTTACTTATTTATTTTCCTTTTCTGTTTTATTGTTCCACATAAAACACAATATACAATTAATTGATACATTCCTAAAATCATTTTTTATTATTTCCTTAGCCTTCTACTATTTATTCACACTACAATCACTTCTCTCTTCTTCCTTTTTGCTTTTCGCCTTCTTCTTCTTCCCCAAAAACCCTAAATATATTTTCATATGTGATCGGAGAAATTGAAAAATCTGCTCATTTGATTAATTAAAGGAACTCGGTTTCTCATAGCCAAATGAATCTGGTATTAGCTCTTTTTTATATTTTATGATTAATTCATTATGCATCCCCTGTTTTTTGTTTTGTTCATATCAATTCATCATAAATCGGAATATATTTCAAAATTTCTGTATTTTTTTCCCTTGCAAACAAATCCCTTGAATTCGAGTTTTTATTTTCAATAAATAAATATAAATTAGAAACAAGAAAATTTCTGCAGTGTTTTTTTATGCTTTACAAAAAAAAAAACTAATTGTTATTTTTTTCCCCCACAAAGAAATCCCTTAAATTCAAATTTATAATTTCTTCATTAAAAATTTCAATAGAGATTCAAATTTCTGCAGATTCCATATAGTCAAAAAAGTAATTTTAATTTCTGGGATTTTATTGTTGTAAACTGATCTCTCTAATTCAAGTTTTGAATTTCTTAATATAAATCTCACATATGTTTCTGCAAATCTTAAGTTTTTAATAATATTTGTTACAGATTGAAAAGAGAAGAAGTGATGAGGATTGGATAGAGACACTATTAAACGCAGAGTTCTTTGGGATATGTATGGATCATAAATATCTTCGAAAGAACGAGAAAAATGTCTTTTGCATTGAGTGTAATGTCGAAATCTGCAGACATTGTTGTAACTCAGAACCTCATCTTCTCCATCGTCGTCTTCAGATCTGCAAATACGTTTATCAAGATGTTCTTCGTCTTCTCGATATTCAACACTACTTTGACTGTTCCGAGATTCAGGTTTTTTATTTTATTTTGTTTTTAATATCTAAACTATTCATAAATTAATTTAAATATTCGTCACATTTTATTCGATGTTGATATTTATTGTTTCTTTGGTTTTATGGTATGGAAAAAAGACTTATAAAATAAATGGAGAAAAGGCAATACATTTGAATTCAAGGCCACAAGCAAAAGATGCAAGACCTTCAACAAAATCCAAGACTGGAGCTTCATGTGTTACTTGTAAAAGATATATTCAAGATCATCCTAATCGATTTTGCTCCATCTCCTGCAAGGTAAAATATGATTTTTAAATTGCAATTTTTAAAAAAGTTTACATTTCCCTATGAATTGTGTTTTAATTAATATAGTAGTCTAATGTTAGTTATCTACCTTTTCTAAATATTTATCTATTAGTAGTTATCAAAGATATAAAAACAATCTTTTACAGAATAATCTTGAAAATGCTAAAAGAACTTAGTCTTTAGTAGACGGAGGCATATATCTTTTACATAGCATATAGAGTGATTTGAAATTGTACACATTTTCAACAGTACATTATAATGTTCACACTCAAATATAGTCATTTATTTTCAGTTAGAAGATGCTCAATGATTTTCTAAGTGTTTCATTTTAATATTTTTCTAAAAAATCATAAATTTTGTTTTGTAATTATCTTAAAATACAAAATAATCTTATTTAAATTATATATAATTTTGACACGTAACCTACATTAGCAAGTATCATTTAATAAAAATTAGAAATAATTTATTATGTGAGTTGTATACACGTCAAACACGCTTTAAAACGTTAAATTCACAGTATACCGTTTCAAAAAAAACTATAGGAATTTATTTTTGACTTTAAAGCACGCTCTAATATTTGAAGGACATCTGTTCATGTTTAAGTGTTTCATTTTACTATTTTTTCTAAAAATTCATAAATTTTGTTTTGAAATTATCTTAAAATACAAAAAAATCTTATACTATTAATTTTAAAGTATATATATAATTTTCACATGTGGCCTACATTAACAAGTATCTCTTAATAAAAATTGAAATGATTTATTATGTTAGTTGTATACACGTTAAACACACTTTAAAACGGTAAATTAACCGTATACTGTTTAAAGTCAAATATAGGAGGTTATTTTTGAGTTTAGAGCATGTTCTAATAATTGAAGAACATTTGTTTATAAATTACTTTGATTTTTTTTGTGTGTAGATCTCAGCTGCTTCAAAAAAACATAAATTTTGTTTTTCTCCAATATTGGAACAAAATGTTTTGGAGAAAGAACATTCTAATCAAGAGGGAAGCTTAGAAGAGAAAAAACCGTGCACATCGTCGTCACTCACCGATGTTTCAGAAGACTCTGAAGTTTTATTGAGTAATCTTTCATTGAGACCACTCATGAGAATACTCAAAAGAAAAGGAATTTCTCGAAGATCTCCCTTTTATTGATTTTTTTTTCTTGTCATCAAAGACATACATTATGTGTATTTTATTTCCGGAAAAGATTTTATATTGGGTATTAATATTATGTTTAAAATTTAATAATTTATAAAGAAAAAATAGTGATGTTGGGAAAAAAAAACAATAGTGATGTGTAATGCTAATGCGTATGAGTGATTTATTATATTATTCATCATGGAGAAAAGAGAGATATGGGCCCAAAAAGTTTTCAAAGTTTTGGTGTTCATGAGATTGTGTTGATTTACTGGAACCCACAAATTTAATTACTAAGAAAAGTGATTATTATATTATTATGCAATATATATTCATAACGCTTTTTAGGATAAATTGATAGATACAGGTTCTGATGACTAATGGTTAAATATTAATTCGTCGTAGACTCTTGTCTTGAGTCATAAGTTTCTACAAAATTGTCATTTCTAATCAACGATGAAGTTTCCACATGTTAAATATCAGAAATTCTTCGAGACACATTCAAAATTTTAATAGAACACAATCTACCAAATCCTTAGAAATTGTGAAGATTCATCACTAAGATTCATCATAATATCTCCAAAAAATCGGGCTATCTTATTTGAAAACGTCAAACGAATTTTATGGGTAAAATAATCCATTTTAAATTAACCTCATAAGTCATAACTACCCAAGTCACATACTACTCAATAAAATTACTAGTTCTAAATTTTGCTTTTAAAACTGTGTATATAGTTTGCTAAACTGTCCATTAATCAATTCTGACCCTGATATTCTGCAACGAAAAACGAAAAATAAAACGATTTAACAAGTTGTTTAATTGAGTTATAGTACCGTTTTATGTAATAGTTTATTTCCTTAATAACAACTTTACAATTTAGTTACAAACTGGAGCCATGGCCGGTGGCCCATAGTTACTATCGTGACTTTTTGGGTTTTTAGTAAATGTGTCTATCAAATAAGTATATAAAAAATGTTTTTACATAAACATAATCATTGGTGGTATATCAGAAAGACTAGATGTAAATCAATCTTAAGCAGAAACTTACGAAGATAATGGGTCTACGGCAACTTGTTATATATATGTATTATATCAGACTACTTTATTTTTCAATTAAAATATTACTTTTTATTAATATTATTTTTTATAACTTAGGTAGATATCAAACATATGGAGGGACCCATCCAAACTAATGAGTGTAGCCCGCATATAGATTTTTTTTCCGGATATTCAAATAGGCAGTAACCAAAGACTCATATTCGTATGGTCAAATGAAATGATTTAGAGAATTTTACGGTTAAAGATAATCAATCCCTAACCTAGACGAATATGCAACTCGAAAACCACTAAACTTGATTAATTAAAATAGTATTACCCATCCATCCATCATTATCATTTCTCCTCTTTCGCGAAGAGCAGCACCTTACGATGTTCATGACCTTGGAGAGGACTTAGCTGTTAGTTAGTATCCCCTTGGTTTCGGGGTGGACCCTTTCACTCTTTATTATGATAAATATTTGAATATACTAATGTTAAGAATTCATAACCAAAGATATAGAACCGATTGACCCCAAAAAAAAAAAATAAATAAAAATTACGGAAGCATAATATTATGATACATAATATAGATTTAACTCAATTTTTCCGTGTCACAACTGAACATGAGGGTAACATAAATTTTTTCTTTCACGAATGATGTTACTTGTAAATACCATCATAAAAAATTATCAGATCCAACCAAGTATTTTACACTTATAGTCAAAATATTCCTGTCCATACAATATTATTTATTTAATTACAAAACGAAAACTCTGATAAAAAGATGAATATATATATTTATGTAAAGTGAATTTTGAACCTAAACTTGTATTTAATCTTATGAAATGCGTAGAATTTTATTAGAGTTATGATTATAAAAATTCTTAAGTATGTTAGCTAGAAATAATAAACCATTTAGAAAACAACTAAAGAAAACACAAAAATAAATATTGACCACCTGGGGCTCACTAGTTAACATGGCGCGTTTATTGGGCCATGGACCTTTGTCACGATCTTTGTCTCGAACAAAATTAAAATTAAACAAAAACAAGACAATAATAATCTTTTAAACCAACTCCACAAAATAAAAAAAAAGAAGGTATTTTAAGCATATTAGCATCCTCGTCTTATGGCTGGATCACTGTTATTGATAATTATTGACTTGCCTTATTCAAAAAAAATATAAAAATGAATGATAGAAAAAAGAAGAATGATGGTCATAATGTTTTGGCAGCAAAATCCACTTTAGACATTTAGAATATCAAAATAGATTTAAAAGTAATGAAAAAAACTAGTAATTGGGTATGATTATGGCAGACAAAAAGTAAAGAATAAAAGAGGAATGTTGTGAGCCAATTGGATATGAAGGAGACGAGAGATTGGAGCAATAGAGAATAATGCATGTGCTTTTTATCAATGTTATGCATGTTCCACATGTCTTCTATAAACATATCTCTCTCTCTAATATACAATATATTTCATCCGAGACACAAATTTAGGTAAAATATTAAAAATATTGTCAGACTAAAATTAAAATAACGCTCTACCAAGGTATTTCATTCTGTATTGTGCAAATTTCCTTGTTTTAATGGATTGACCAAAAGATTAATCAAATACTTGTAGATATAAGATTATAAGTCTAAAAAATATACAAATTATTATAGATTAATGACACAAATTTATCGGAGGTCCGTTCATTGTAGAGTCAGTTAAATTATTTTCTGAGCATTTTTAATCATTTTCCGTTGCAGAGTCATTCATGGAATCGTTCATTTCATTTTCAAATGTTGTAAGAGATGATATTTGATCATTGTGAATATCATCCTTTGTAACATATTTTCAAAATATAGTATCTTCTAATGATGTAACAGAGCAACAAAACAATATATTTTACATTCACGCATTTCTTGAGATATGTTCTTTCATTGCTAACATTTTCAATGAAGCAAACTAGATAGTCATTTAAAAGTAAGTAAGTAATCTCTATTTCAATTGTATATAAGTAAGTGTCTTTACTAGTTTTATCACACAAAAAAAAAAAAAACACCTTTTATTACTCAAAATGCCAACTGGTAAAGTTTAACTAATTACAAAAACCTATTAACCAAAAATATTTGCAAGATATATAGAAGAAATATCTTTTCAAAATGGAATCTCCAGTTTGACTTGCAAATATGATAGGTAAAAATGGAATCTCCCGCAACACAATCTGACTTGTTGCGCAAGATAGGGCTAGCGAATGCTGAGGTTACGTTTCTTGGATCTCAAGCTATCTCCATAACACCTGTTACAGAGAAACACTGACGGCACAGCTTCATCTTCTTCAATGGAATTGCAGAGTGTGTGGTGCCAAACCTTGCAAGCATCACAAGCCACCATTCTCTCACCATCATCGTCTCTAGCTCCACATTTGCAATCAACGGTCCAGTCATCAAAGCCGCCTTCATACCTTAACTCTGTGCCTGTGTCAAGACCAAACCCTTCCACCAGAAACTCTGTCTTTCCTTGTGATTTTAGACTCAAGTTGTTGTCTAGCTTCTCAAAATGTCTGTTTCTTATCTCCAACACTTCAAATGTCTCCATTATGTAGTAAGTGTCTCTCAGAGCCTTCTCTGCTGCAGATTTCAGTGCTTTGATGGTAGCGTTTTGCGGAACCACAACGAGTTCGCCAGGCGGTAATAACCGCGTGAAGTCTCTGAGTAGTTCTTCATGATTAGGCAGAACTTGGCAGCTAACTGTTAAAGGGTTTTGTTGCTGGTAAGACCATTCTTTCACAAAGCTCTTGCAGTTCAAGATAACCTCAGAAGCTTCACTGTATATGCCTGAGTCAGGATAAGTTAACAAGAGATTCTGATACATATAGATAATGTCATCGTACGGACACAGTCCAGGAGTAGTAGATGTCCACTCGGTTGTTTCCTGCGGTTTCGATTTCTTTTTCTTTTTTAGTTCTTGATCCAGAGCACGGGAATTGATTGTCCGGAGGGAGAATTGTAACATCCGTGTTTTCCTGTTTGTGTACCTCTGCACTATCTGATCACCTATTAGAACTTTGTCAATGTGTTTAAGCAAGAAATCAATCAATCCTGTATCACCAATGCTACTTCTAACAGCCTCCCGAAGCTCTTGGCGAGTAATGGTAGTGTTTCGCTCTTGAAACACTTTAAGAACCGCTTGAGCTGCCTCATACAACCTCCTTCCAGACCATCTAGAATTTTCTCCCCTGACCAAAGCATCAAATGAGTCATACTTAATTGGTTTAATGTCCATCATTGTAGTATCATGATGATGATCATCAAGGACAGTACTGTCTCTGCAGCCAGAAACATATCCGTTGTAATCATCTGAATCTTGATCAGGGGATGAACAAAACTCATCATCTCCAAGAATTGGATTTGAAACAGGATCTAAAGACATAGCTACCAGAGCCATTGCAGTCTTTCTTTGATGAGGAGTTTTCGATGTGAAAGCAAGCATGAACCGAAGCAAATCAGAGAGAGTAGCCAATGGGGTTTTACTAGATTCTCTGTAGAAACTGATGATCATCTTCATCACTTTCTCATTTCTTGTTCCAGAAAAGTCTTCCATTATCTTGTCAACTTCTATAGAGCTAAGAATGAGAATAGCTCGCCAATACTGATATTTTCTAACCCCAAAACTTCCATGAGAAAACATATAATCCCATTTCCCAAACCAAGGTCGACCATATGCAACACCATGAAGCAGCCTCAGATCCATCACTCCCTTCCTCGATATATCATCTAAAGAAATCTTCCTACACCCAAACACGTACGTTATATATATTAAAAAGTTACAATTTTTATAGTCAATGTGGGATATACATAGAACATCAAAGTCATAGTCTTTACTATAATTAGCAAAAAAAAAAAAATAAGTCTCTTTAGATATAATTAGTGATATAGAGACAAAATTAGTTCTTTACCGAGTGTGAAGAGTAGAGCAAAGACGATCCCAAAATTCCATGATTTGGTCACCAGAGATGAAATTAGAGTCATCATCATCAGTGTTAATACAGAGCAAATGACCAAAGCCATTACAATGAATCACACCATGCATCAAATGTGAAGTAAGCTTTAAGCTTTCTTTAGTCAATGGCTCTTTCCATTCATCACTCTTTGGTATTATCAAATGATAATTTCTCTTCGATACATAATGATGACCCCAACCTAATTTAAAAAAAAAAAAAACTCAAAATCAAAACCCTAGAAAAAAAACGAAAATCAAAAGGTTAGATTTTGATTTTGTGGATTTGATTTGATTTGATTTTACCAACGCATCTACAGAAATCGCAGAGAGGATTTGGAGAAGAATGAGAGATTTGTTGTTCGATGATGAAGAGAGGGAAAACGACGCCGGTTGCTTCGCTGGCAAGGAAAAGGCAAGAGACGGTGTTGTCATCGATGGTGTAATCTTCAATCTCAGCGTAGTCACGGAGGAGCGATCTGATGTTGTCTCGGAAAGTTTCGGAGAGGTTGACGAAGGAGGAAGAAGAGCGAATGGCAAAATCGTTAATAATGAGGATTTTGGGGGTTATTTGGCGATCCGTGCAAGCGTCGTGTACGGTTATCGCCATGACTGAAAAGGACTGCGTGAAGAAAGAGACAGGAGGTTTTTTATCATTGGGATCACGTGATGTTGGTGCGAATTGACCATTTTGCCCTTTTGACGGCGTTTATCGTTTTGTGATCCGACTTCGTTGGTTTTGTTGTCGAAGCAAGAGTACTGGAATTTACGGTTTATACGTGGGTTTTAGTTCAGTTTAATTTGGGGTTTTTTTTTTAACATCTATTTGATTATAATCACTTCCAACCAGAGTCTACAAAGTTACATAGAGACTAAAAAACCATACAAGGTTGTTTTTTTTTTCTCAGAAGTCTCTTACTCGCTAACATTATAATCACTTATGTTATTTTTCTTTTCTATAATCGAATTCAAGCTATTGCGATTTTTGGTTATCATCCGATTATAAAACACTATATTAACTTCACAATTTCCAAAACACCAATACATCAGGACTCTAAACTCCACGTCCAATTATTGTCTCTTTAAAAATTTGTACAATTCACCTATCATTTAACAAACCAACAGATCAACCCGCAGAACCACCATATATGATAATTTCGCCGGAATCAAACTATACTAAAAAGAGACATAAAATAACCATTAATCCATAATCTCAAAGTTTCAACCGCTTCTAAATCCAAAAGTTTTGATTTTGGTAAAAAAATCATACACCATCATCAAAGATTATAACAACTGTCACTAATAAGTTAATGAATAGCTGGTTTTTTAAATGTCCACTATTCATCAATTTCATCGAAAGAGAGAGAAAACCTTTTTTGGAAGATGCGAATAGCGAAAAAGAAAAACGTTTGGAAAAATTTATCTTGAGAAATCCAGAATCACCGCTAATGTACTGGCGCTTAACAACAATAATGGATATCATCGAAATTCCTCTAGAGAATAAAAATATATAATCACGAGTCGTGTCTTTTCAATTTGTCATCCTCAATTAGTAAAGTTTTTATTTAGATAAAAACTAAATTAAGTAAAATATCGATAGAAAGAGTACGGCCGACGCTAGAGTTGATGCCGGCCGGCGAACATTGTAAAAAAAAAAAGTTGATTTGAAAATTGAAGAGACGTTTTTTATATCAAAACAAATTCGAGAGGTTCGGTTATAATCCGGTTGGATTTAACTTGGTAGATGAGACATGTCTAGGATTTTATAAGCCTGTAAAATCCACAAAAATGAGATTCAATAAATTTGGATATAAGGAGAGCGTGAACCAGATATCTGAAAGAGAAAACAATAAGAGGAAGAGATATCGGCGGGTGGATTTTACGAGGCTTAGAAAACCCTAGACATGTCTCACCTA
>VBRH01000362.1:50739-65811 GCA_014578085.1 Cardamine resedifolia | reverse complement strand
AATTAGATCATAGGTTGTTAAATTGGCACGACAGTGTGATTTATAATCTGATAGAACCTAGGGTGAACAAATTAGATAACTGCAAAGGAATTTGGATTAGATTATTTGTGAACAAATTGAACATGTTCTTAAAGCTTGTTTAGAACCTTAAGATTTGCAAAGGAATTTGATTTCTTAGGTTTTAGACATAGAAGATTCTCGCAACGACGGTTGGTTAATTTTACATTAGTGATTTGAGTTATAGATTTGGAGTTTAATTCGATTATAACTGATTAGTTGATCTGCATTACTTGATTTCCTGAGAAATTTCCTGGGCTTGACGTTTTTTCCATCCGAATTCAAAACAATTTTTATAATTATTTGCACTATTTTTATTTTAATCATCACATTACTTAGCTTAATTCAAAACTGAATAGTCTATCGTGAAATCTCTGAGTCTCTGTGGATTCGACCCCTATATACTACAATTGAATTATGTGCACTTGCAGTGTAGCTCTAGGAAAGTAAACTTTGAGCATATCAAGTTTTTGGCACCATTGTTGGGGACTCTAGATTTGGTTCCGATAGATTTAAGTGTAGAATTTAGACTAAGTTTTTATTTTTCTGTGTTACTCACATCGTTCTATCTTTGTGTCTGCTGTGTTTCAGGTGTCTGCTTAATCGTGTTACCAAGAGCAACAAGGACAAAGAGCTTTTGTTTCTTCCGAAGCAGGAGCTTGCAAAGTTAGAGCGAGTGATTATAAAAGCAAAGAAGCCAGTGGAGATGGCTAATCCTGTGATTTTACATCAGGATGACGCTGATGTTATCAGAGACCAAGAGGGTCATGTGTGCAACAACATGGGGCAGAGACTTTATGAGAATAGGAACCCCATAGTTTCAATAGCTGTCGTGGGCACGGAGCAGGAACAAGAAGGAGCACCCTTTGCGGGCGCAGGATGCGAGAGGAAGGACGTTAGGAGACTACAACAGGCCTGATGAGTTATATGTGAACAGGTCTGTGATCAGACTCTCTACCTTCCAAAGGAATGACTTCGAGCTGAAACCATCCTACTATACTTTGGTTGGTCAGTATCCCTTCCATGGATTGGCTCATGAGCATCATATGGACCATATTGAGAGGTTTGAAGACTTGGTGACTAGCATGAAGCATAATGGAGTCAGTTATGACTATCTCTTCTGTAAGCTTTTTCCACATTCTCTGAGTGGTAAAACAGCATATTGGTTGAAGCAGGTACCGATAGGATATCTCACTAATTGGGAGGACACCAATAGAGCATTCCTACGAAACTTCTATGATGATGCAAGGTCTGAGGACTTGAGGAACAATATCTCTCAGTTCACGCAGAGGCTGACTGAGGCATTTAAGGCTGCTTGGGTGCGATTCATAGCGTACCAGAGAGATTGTCCTCACCATGGGGTTTTTGAGGTTCAGTTGCTAGGCATTTTCTTCAGAGGTGTTGATTGGATATATCAGATGGCTCTAGATACTGCTACCAATGGGAACTTCAACACGAGGTCCCCTGAAGAAGCTAGTGTTTTGATTGAAAACTTGGTGTCTAGCAATAGCACCAAGAATACTAACTTTGAGAGGCAGAAAAAAGCTGGAAATTTTGATGGGGATGGGAAACAGATTGCTGAGCTGAAGACTAATCTTGATTCAGTTCACAACATTCTAGTAAACAAGAAGTCAGTTCAGTTTGCTGCAGAAGTTGAGACCTTCGAACCAGAGGAAGTATATGAGGAGGAAGATGTCAACTACATAGGTGGGACTGGTTTTCAGGGTTAGAGGAGCACCTTTACAGGTATTCAAAACTCTTCTAGTTATGTCTCTAAGCCTCAGTACCAGAAGCCTTTCCAGAGCAATAACAACTTCAGCAGGAACTATGGATCATCATCTTACCAGACACCTCTTGCACCAACTGAGCAAGGTAAGATGGAATCTATCATTGAGCAGATTTTAGAAGGTCAGCAGAGGATCACAGTTGATTTTAATGGGAAGATTGATTCTCTATACACTGATTTGAATGGGAATTTTGAAGCTTTAAACATTCATGTGAAGAAGTTGGATGTCTGTTAAAAGACAAGATGGAGTTCTTCCTGGAAGAATAGACACTAATCTGAAGTATCAATGCAACGCCATCATGTTGAGGAATGGTAAAGAGCTTAATAATGTGTTGAAAACAAGTCTGAATGTTGATGAACTCGTGGAGTTGGAAGAAATTAAAGAAGAGATTACAGAGAAACTGCATGTGTCGATCGACACAACTGATTGATGTCGATCGACACCGCTGCAAATTACTAAGGAAATGTCGAATACGAGTTGTGTCGATCGACACAACATTGGTGTTGGTCGACATGACCACCTGCGGAAAAATCCTGAAAAATCGACTAAAGACATGAGTATAAGTGTTGGTGTCGATCAACACACATCTGGTGTCGGTCGACACAAAAGGTCGTCTGATACACCAACTCCCGAAAAGCCTTAGATTTCAACTGAACGAGTCTACAAGCCTAAAGTTCCATTCCAAACGAATCCTAGTAATATAGATGCATCTAATGGCTCGTATGCGGCTGTTAATCATGTGGGGGACCAGGGAACCAATCAGAGTAGAGGAGAAGCTCCACCGCCCCAAGAGAGTAGACTTGAGCTCATGATGAAGCAAAGTTTAGATGGACAGAAGAGGAACGTGCAAGAAGTGAATGAGAAGTTAACTGTTCTTGATAACAAGATTGATATCATGAACAACAAACTCAGTTACAAACTTGAGAATTTGACTTGTTAGGTTGAATTTATAGATTCACAAGCTTCATCTACCTCTGCGACCAAGTCAGATCGATTAATATATGTACCAATTCTGGATTCTAGCGTCCAAAACGTAGTTGTCAACTCATGTAATATTTAAGCTCTTCCTTTGAGGAAATTGCCTAAGCTTGATGATCCAGGGAGATTTGTTGTTCAATGCTACATCTTTGGAGTTGACTTTGAAGACTCTGTATGTGATTCTGGATCCACTGTGAACCTCATGGCAAGGGACATCGCAGAGTCCTTGGGAATTACCAATATGCAGCACTATCAGATGTCTATCAGGTTTGGAAATGCCTCAATAGTAATTCTGCAAGGATGCATTGAAGATCTTCCTGTGCAGATTGAGAATTGCTTCGTCCCTACTGATTTTCAAGTTGTAGAGATGAGCGACGATTCATATATGCCCTTGATTCTTGGAAGATCTTTCCTTGCTACATTTGGTGCACTTGTCGATCTACCTAATAAGAGGGTATGTATTTCCAACATCGACAAGAATGTCTTCTATGATGCAATCCCAGAGAATGAGAGCAAATATGACTCTTATATTGCCATTGAGGAGAAGAAGTTGAATATACATGATCGTAGAGAAGGCATACTGCGTCTCAACCCACCTCCACCACACCATGATCCTCCTATGGATTCTCATCACGCTTAGGCGTCATTGAAGTCAAGCTCGTGACGTTAAATAAACGCTTGGTGGGAGGCAACCCACCGGTAAGTCTGTAAATGTAATTTTCAAAGTCTTAGTTTCTTATTATTCATGTCAAATCATGTCTGGCAACCCACAGTGTTGTTGCTTATGATCTGTTCTTGAGTGTTTTTCCATTAGCTAACAGGTTGTGGTTTGTGAGAGAAATAACTTAACCCGTCTACGAAAATATGTTGGACTGAACACTGTGTGTGTCGACCGACACTCATGAGTGTATCGGTCGACACAACCACTCTTAAGACCAACGTGTGTCGACTTAGGCCTGGTATCGATCGACACCAGGTTGTGTGTCGATCGACACGAGCATCAAAGTGGTAATATTTTTCTTTTCCTTGTTTTTCAGTTTTGTTTAGTTTTAAACAAAACTTAGGCTTCTATAACACTGGAGACAATGTTGTTCAAGTCTGGGGGAGGTGGTTACTGACATTGTTTTTGTTTTTGAGAGTTAGTTGTCTTAATTAGAGTCGTTTTATTGAGTCAAAATTTTGTTGGAAACTATGATTTTTTGAGGAAACCACCACATTTGCAGAACCCTAAGTGACCACTGATTCGAACTTGACTGGCATCCGAGACTAATGAAAAAAACCAAAGGCTGACCAGTTGACTTGAGACACCCATATTTCCAATAGAAATCCACTAAAGCCTGAGCTAATTTCTGATTTTTCCATTTACCTCATCGATGTGATTGATGTTCATAGGAATTGACTCTTCATTCATACTCGACAAAAGATGAAGTTGGTGTCGTTTATGGCCAGTGGTGTCGGTCGACACGGGCTATATTTACATCACACACGTGAAATCAACAATTGATATGAGTGAGTAGATCTCTTGTTAGGTCCATGGATTCTCATTAGGGTTTTCAAGGAATTGTAGATTGATTGATCTGTTATGATTCAAAGCTTGATAGTTCTTCACCTAGGTTGTTCTTAATACTAATTCTTGCTTGATCACCTAGAAATTAGATCATAGGTTGTTAAATTGGCACAACAGTGTGATTTATAATCTGATAGAACCTAGTGTGAGTAAATTAGATAATTGCAAAGGAATTTGGATTAGATAATTTTTGAACAAACTGAACATGTTCTTAAAGCTTGTTTAGAACCTTAAGATTTGCAAAAGAATTTGGTTTCTTAGGTCTTAAACATAGTAGATTCTCACAACGACAGTTGGTTAATTTTACGTTAGTGATTTGAGTTTTAGAACTGGTGTTTAATTCGATCCTAACTGATTAGTTAATCTGCATTACTTGATTTTCTGAGAAGTTCCTTGGGCTTGACGTTTTTCCCATCCGAATTCAAACCAATTTTTATAATTATTTGCACTGTTTTTATTTTTATCCTCACATTACTTAACTTAATTCAAAACTGAATAGTTTATCGTAAAATCTCTAAGTCTCTATGGATTCGACCCCTATATACTACAATTGTATTATGTGCACTTGTGGTGTAGCTCTAGGGAATTAAACTTTGAGCATATCATCTAGTATCCTTCGCACTCGATCTACACATAGTAAAAGCTTCATATGTAACTCCACTGTTTTGTGTCTTCCTCTGCATGTCGTCTGTGTGAAATCTATGTCCATTAATGACATACCCCTTATATGTTTGAGCAACATGCTTCGGTCCAAATACCAACCATCTCATCTTGGTGGAATGCTCATTTGAGTTTGTAGGGATCTATTGGCAAATAACAAAAGAAGAGTAAGTAATAACACTATGAGTAAATCAAAAGAAAAACAGACTTTTAGTAAATATGTTCAAACCTTTTCCTTTACCCACTCTGAGAACTTTTCTTTATGCATCTTCCATAAAAGAGGTTCATTTCTTCTATATCTGGCATCAGTAGCTTGCAGTTCTTCTAAATGCAAGCTATCAAGAATGATTACTACAACTTAGTCTTCTAAATGCAAGTTGTTTACAGATAAGTTAAATGAAATAAAAGTTTGAGGATGAACTTACTCAACATATGGATCCATGTTCATTATAACAAACCGATGTGCTATGTCTCGCTCTTTATCAGTAAGTGTAACTAAAGTAGCCTTCTGGAGTGGCCGGACTTCAAGGCTGTCTCGCTCCTTTGATTTAGCATTTTGCATCAAAATAGACAATATGGCATCAGAGACATTCTTTTCCACATGCATCACATCAATGTTGTGACGGACATGCATATCCTAAGACATAAAAGTATAAGTAATTAGAAACAAATGAAGATGTTATAAATGATGACTTAATTAATACTATGATGTTAACTACTTACCTTCCAATAAGGTAACTCAAAAAGAATAAACCGTGTCTTCCATCTCCATTGATATGTATCTTCTTCATATTCATCATGTGAAAGCTCATCATCTTCACACAAATTTGTTCTCTTCCTTTTGCTTTTCCTCTCCAAAGGTTTCCCAAAATCATTTCTAAACTCCTTAAGTATCTCAAATACTTCATCTCCAGTTTGAATCTACTTGCAGTCCCTTCCTCCACAGTGTTGCATGTCAAACCATCCTTTCCTGCGATGGTAAGGATGTCTAGGTCTGAGTCGCTTCCTGTTACTTAAATACACATGCTTTCGACTGAACTGCAACCACCTAAAGGGTGTATCCTTCCCACAGACATTACAAGCTTGTTTCCCTTTCACTTTACAACCAACCAATCTCCTTAAATCTGGATAGTCACTAATACTCCACAGCAACAAAGCTCTAAGTGTGAAATTCTCCTTTAAGAATGAGTCATAAACCTCAATACCTTCACTCCACAAATCTTTTAAGTCATCTATCAATGGCGGTAGATAAACATCAATGTTATTGCTTGGTGCAGTAGGTCCAGGGATCATACACAATGTTAGAGCCATGTTGTAGTTAACTAGCAAAACCGGCCAGGTCCAGTACTTTGAGTTCTGAATAGAGAATGGGTTCATCCCATCAGTTGAAAGACCTAGTCTAAGGTTTCTTGGTTCAGCAGCAAACTGTGGCCATTTATCATTCCCTTGAGCCCAAGCTAATGAGTCCACCGGGTGTCGCATTGTACCATCTTCACTTCTATTGCTGAAATGCCAACGTAAATCCTCAACCATTCTTTTTGATCTAAACATCTGCTTGAATCTTTTCTTGATTGGAAAATACCTAAGTACCTTAGCTGGAATCCCCTTCTTCTCTTCACTTGTGTGCTTATCCCTTTCTCATCTTGAAGCACTACATCTTGGATAACTTTCCAGTACATCATACTCCTTTCGGTAAAGGATACAATCATTTTTGCATGCGTGAATGACATCATAGCCAAAACCAAATATCTTCACGAATTTCTTGATCTCATCTATGGATGTTGGAAGCACATTATCTCCAGGCAGTATGTCATGAACTATTCTCAGAAGCTGATCAAAGTAGTTCTCTGACATCCCACTCTTCACTTTTATGCGGTAGAGGCCCATAATTGCAGAGACCTTGGTGTATTTGGGATATCCCGAGTAAAGTGGAGTTTCAGCTTCTTTTAGCTTCTTCCGAAAATCAAATTCTTCTTTGGTTTCTGCATCCTGGAGATCATCTCCACTATGATTCCCGGAATGTGAATTTTCTTCACCCTCGAAAAAGGCAGCTCTAATTAGCTCATAGGCTTCAAATTCAAAACTCGGATCATCATTTGTCTTAGCATTTCTTATATCCCCGTGCTTACTCCAACAACCATTTCTCTTATACTTCTGATCCATTCCCCTAATAACTAGATGCTCCAAAACTTTGTTTATCTGTTGGTGGCACAGATTCCGACAATCAATGCAGGGACAGAACATTTCAGCAAGATTACCCAAACTTTTTGCTGATGCATTAACAAAAGAAGTTGCTCCTTGCTCATACTCAAGGCTATTCCTTGGAAGCCATACCCAAGACTTATCCATGTTACAATAACACCATATATGATAATTATTTAATAGATTATACCCTCAGAGTTATAAGTTTATAACAGACACTCATATTAATCATTAACACAAACACAAAACAGAATAATCAAAACAAAAAGACTCAGTTCAAAAGCACATTATCTACAGAAAGACTCAGTTCAAAAGGGACAAGTATGAAACTAGAAAAAGGGACAAGTATGAAACTAGCAAACATATAATATGAGTTTATTTTTAACATACATGTTTATTTTTAACATACAGGTTTCTTTGTCATATTCTAACACAAAACGAAGTTGAACACAAATCTATGTAAAATTCTAACAGAAATCGAGTCTCGGACAACAGAAGCTATCTGCAAATTTCAGACATACCTGTCAAATTTCGTACTCCTTTGCTGAAATTTGAGCTTCGTAAAACAGAACCAATCTGCAATATTGAAAATTTCGGTTAAGATAAATGATTAACCCAAAATAATAACTCATGCGCATCGAGAACAATAATTGAAACAAAAAAACTTTAAATTTCATATGAAATAGCGAAATAGTTGATTAGGAATCGATTACCAAACATATACAAACCCTAAATCGATTACTAAATCCAACTAACCTTCCCCAATTTCGGACCAGTTCTTGAGCAAAACCCCACACTTCCTCTGCAACACAAACTCATATCTGTGAGTAGCGACTGACGAAAAGAGAGAGTGAGAGGCAGAGTGAGAGGGAGACTGAGACGAATGACAAGAGCTTTGTCTGTCTCTGTGACTGAGAGAGTAAGCAAGAGATGAGAGGGAAAGCTTAGGTTTTTGCGTGTCTTAAAGAAAAATTTCTCCCAACTTTAATTTTCAGGCGGGTCTTTAATTTCTTTCCGCGCTACTCAGTTGGATAGCGTTTCATATGTCGTATCTATTATATAATTATGAGATTACACATTTTAAGCCAAAAAATTTGATCCGCGTCCTTTATTTTCTTAATCCCTTACTTATAGCGTTTTATTTAAAACAAACGCTATAACATATCCATGCTTAAGTCAACCATAGCATAACTATGATAATCGTTATATTCTATTGCTATTAATGCTTCATTTTCTTGTAGTGTAAGATAGGAGAGTAGGGTGATCAAATGCTAACTAGTGGAGCTTAATTCTATCTCTTAAAGCTAATCCATTGGTTTTAGAGCACTAAAGACAACTACTACACATATGTGGTACTAATCTTTTCACTAATCATTCACTAATCAATAAGCGTTGTTAGCTAACAAATTATCAGTGCCCAATAATACCAAGCCCCATTAAACATTAAGCAACCTAATTAACTATTTTCATAGGTAAGGATTGCAAAACTCATGATAATTTGGCTCAGGCATTTCATCGAACACCTTGTAGGTGTGAAAATGCTTAAGTCCTAAATTACCATGATCAAGGCTAATCTAGCATTAAGAACACCTACCAAACATGGAACTAAGATTTTATAACCATAAACTCCAGTAATCTACAAGTAATCACCCTGAATCTATCAATCCCAAAAGCTCATAAAAGACTACTCACTAATCTTCATGTTAACACAAATCATCAAGTTTGATCTTATGTTAAACAAGATTCTTTAGTGACTAGATGAAAATATTTAAGAAGAAAAAAAGATTAAATACTTAAAAGATGAAGATCATACAATGTTCTTTGAGAAATATCCAAAAGAGGCAAAGGAATTCTCTAAAACAAAACTTAAGTGTTTCCAATTAAGGTAAAAGGTATTTATAGTGGGAAGCTAAAAATCTGGGTAAATCCATAACCAAAAGAAATCAACTCGAATTGAACCGGTTTAGAAGCTTGATTTGGCAAACTCGGAGGCGGTTCCAGCGGTGGCTCAAGACCAGTGGAGGAGGCCGCTAGCCCCCGCGGTGGCTTCATCCCCCTGCAGCAAACCGCTAACTTCTCCAAGTATGTTTCTTCAACTTTCCAGCGGTCACACTTTTTCTTCAACTTCCTGCTAGCTCGTGTCCGCTGGTGGCTCGCGGCTTCTTCTTCCTGCTGCCTCCTCTCGCTGGCGACCAACGATGCTTTAAGACCGCTACACTTGGCCGCTAGGTTTTCCGGTAGCTTTTGTCCAACATCTATCGGGCACTCATCATCACCGCTACAGTCAACCACTTGTTTTTACGATGATACCACACCGCTAAGGACGCCCGCTAGATCCTCCGGGTGACTTTGTCGCTTCTCCAGCAGTCTGCTAATGCTGTTGGAGTCGCGCGCTGACTTCTATCGGTGTCCTCTAGCCGCTACATTAGACCGCTACGCTCTGATCTTCATCAAATCCTATCTTTTTATCCCTTTAGCTCCAATTTCTCACTTCTTTTGCTCACTTCACCTTCATTCCTACAAAAAGAGAGTTCTATGCAAAATATGCAACTAAAAGCCTAAGTATGCTATGCAAATGAGATAAAACGAATGAAAATGCATTTAAAAACAAGGTGAAAACTCAACATATCATAAATCTAGCATACTTCCGCATCACTAACTATCTAACCATGAATATCCAAAGTTGCCTAGTAGTACTAGTATGTGAACCTTAAATAAACATGCCAACAATCTAAAGAAGTCTGATATGTTCACTTATATGACACAACTTCAACTTCTGCTAGCTATGAATACTAATCTCATCAACTGTTGATTCCGGTAACCTAAGTATCGCTTTTGGCACAAAGATTAAACCTACAGATCATAAGCTAGGTGACGGAGCTAACATAAGCATTAAGAACACAAAGAAGAAGAACTATAATGATAAACCCCTCATTTAAATAACGTAAACCTCTTTGATCATTGAATCCCCTTTGAAACGCCCCGACCCGATTTGTTTTTTTTTTACAATACTAATAATAACCCCATAATTATTATTAACTCCCAGCAGGCGAAAATCAAATAACAATTCAACAATAACGATTTATTATAAACCAATAAATTCGAATCATCTAACAACCTAACGGTTTACGGAAAAACAACAACCACGATAATTAGCAATGATAGATAAATAAAATAAATAACAACCCTTCCGGTATATCATCTCGATCCGTAGCCGCAGTTCCACGAGCTTCAGCTAACAACTTTATCATTTCCTTTACCTGCGCCATTACAAATAGACGCAGTCAGTATTTAATAAATACTGAGGAGACGATCAACCCGTCTACTAGGTCAATTAGGACATAAATACAACAATACTTTTGGCATAATTAAATGTCGGATTCGACAAATCAACAATAACAACAATTGATAAAATAATTCAACGTAAAATAATGAATTAAATCAATAAACCGACATTTACACAACCAAAACTGTAATTTAAACAATGAATTCTCAGCAATTAATTCCACAGCAATCATGGCAAATATCAATGAAATAAATACTACGGTTTAACAGCGACAACAACAATTCTCAGAATAATTCTAAGAATTAACAGCAATAATTAAACTGCAAGAAAATGACATTCAGAGAAATAAATCCTATGATTAACAACAAATAACGGCAATAAACAACATCTCACATAAATAAATCCTAACATGTAACTACACCGGAAAAATTCCCGTAAGTACGTCCGACCACGGTACTGCACTCACCTTAGCCAAAAACAGAAACTTCTGCGACAATTTACTACAACTTCAGGAACCTTTCTTTTCCGGGAAACTTTCCTTTTCGGGAAAATTTCCTTTTCGACATCTCCCTTTTCTGCGCTTTCCTTTGATGGACTATCCTAAAATAGATTATTTCCCATATTAGAAACTTTCCTAAAATAAGAAATTTCCAAAAATAGAAATTAGGGTTAAGTAAAAAACTAGGGTTTCCAGAAATTAGGTCTCTACCGCCACCTCTTCTTTTAACTCCGATTTCGGCCGAGATATACATCAGAATCTAAATCGGCCAATGGCAATGAAAAGCTGACATCCGGGGCTTTCCAGTGATATATAGATAGTCTTCTAACTCCTTATGGATCACTGGGAAACTGCTCTTGAAATTGGGCAATGGTGAAATCCGATCTGGAAAGATCCGTTTCTGAAGAATGGCCATAACGTTTTGCCCATAGCTCTGAATTGAGATCCGCTTGCGGCTATGACTAATTATTGATGTCTTGTGTCTCTCTATAAAATATCAGATGAAAATAACTCTGTTTGATCCTCCGTTTCTCTTTTCTCCCATAACTTGTCGGATCTGTCATCTCTTCTCTGTTTCTCTCCTTTCTTTTTCTCTTCTTTTCTACTGATCAGGTGGCCACGAAAAACCTAGCAAAAACCCTTAAACAATCATTTAAATATGACTCATCATTAGGATTTGGGCTTAATGGTCTTTTGGTTTAATTACCCATAAACCAGCAATTAACCGGAATTAATTAATTTTTGGTTCAATTATATAAAACCGGGTTTGAATCTAAAAATTAACTAAAACTCCCATAAACCGGCTTTTCAACCCAACACCGGAGTTAACCAACTTTACTCCAAATACCGAATAATTAAATTCAACTTTCCCGTTTCCGGGATACGAGTGTTACACCTTTGAGCAAACCCTAAACCCAACTAGTGGATTACTCAGACATAGTAGATGAAATCATAATAGATAAATAGAATGATGGTATTAAATATCCAAATAACGATATCGGTGTAACGAGGGTTCGGAAAACTCTTCTTGAAGAGATAATATTTATTTTCCCTTAAGCTATGAAAACGAAAAGCTAAAAGCAATAAGAACAAGTTGTAACTGTAGAAAACTAGTGCATCACTATTTATAAGAAATAAGAAATCCCTAAGTCGGTTGGATTTAGGATTTGGAAAATCTTTTCATCGCGGACCGATCGATCCCTGCTCCAAAATGCATCATATCATTAAATCATCAATCTGATCGATCCTCTTTTGTTACGGACGATCCTAATGCATCTCCTTTTGATTTTTGTAGTCTTGCAACGTCCAAAGCAAGTCCAAATGATTCCTTAAGCTCCAATTACTTGTAAAACCTGTAGAAGACTCAATAAACATATGGAATCAATGGATTAAAACTACTAAACTCATGGCACATCAATTCTCCATACTTGAACCTTTGTTTGTCCTCATGCAAGAACTAAGGATAGAAATCAAATATGGAAGAAAGGTTTGAAAACATGGGAACTTACGCACTACTTTGGACTCCACCGCATTGAACTTCCAATTTTAAAGAACTTAAAACAAATCAAGAACCAGTCATTACAACATGTATTTTACCATAAGCATAGCGAACTTTGCCGTACTCTGTCTCCCGAGATCTCAAGGAATATCTGAAATCTTCATTGTCGACCCTTTAACATTCATTGATTATCTCCAACTGCAGTCTCACAAAGAGAATATCAATCGCAACAAGGGATTGGAATGGAAGGCTATTTGATGGTGGCTGAAGTGTTTAGGCTCTGCTGATGAAGATGGACGCAAATTATTGTGCAAAGTCAAATTAAGACAAGGAACAAATGTTAATACACAACCTCACAAACCTTGGAATCTCTGTCAAGCTCTGTTAATTTTCTAATTGAGTTGCATTGGTGCCTAAGATTACACATTAAACTCTAAACATACTTTATTTATCATTGACTCTAAAATTTCCTTACTTTTGTTCCCCTTATTTATCATCGAGTCTACCAATGTAGATCTGAGACCATCAACTGCAACGATTCCACAACGCTTTTTTTTTGTCGTCTATTACATCATTATTATTAGAAATATTTGATATAATCCTAATATGAAGATTATAAGTTGACTATCTGTAGTAGATGCGATTACGATGAACAACTTCTTCAAACAACGATTCCTCGACAAGCGGTTCTGCATGTACGACATCCCATGATGGACATGCTCTCTCCGCAACACTTGGATCTACGATGGACAGTTATACATATACGACATTCCTATGGTGGACAAGCTCTCCCCGCAACACACAAGACCACGACGGACGACTCTATCTACAAAACTCTAGAACCTCTGAAAAGCTTGCATCCTTTAATCTGCAAGAAACAACGCTCGATGGGGTTCGAACCTTAGACTTGGTGTAGAAGTCTTTAAACCATTAATCAATGGGCCTAGGATGCTTCTAAAATATATTTAAAATATTTAAAAAAATTAGGGATAATTTAAAAAGCAAACTTTTAAATTGACCCAAATTAAATATCTTTTAAATAAAAGTATTGTTAAAACGAAAAATAATAAAGAGATGTTTAGGAAATATTCATATATTTAATTGTCTATAATCCTGACAACCAAATACAATTATTTTTAACATTAAT
This sequence comes from Cardamine resedifolia, assembly GCA_014578085.1. Classification (NCBI taxonomy): domain Eukaryota; kingdom Viridiplantae; phylum Streptophyta; class Magnoliopsida; order Brassicales; family Brassicaceae; genus Cardamine; species Cardamine resedifolia. The sequence goes on along the minus strand of VBRH01000362.1, from coordinate 52,130 downwards.
TTTAAAATGAAATATTTCATTATTATCTTATTACAAGTTTCCAAAATTTTCTTTTATATAATTAAAAATTCAAAATGGTCTTCCATTAATTATTCTGATTAAAATGTGTTATATCGAGATTAAAAATAATCTAAAATATTGATTGGATTATAATGATTAAAGGATTGGTATACAGATATCTCATTATATTCTTACTCAATTCTTTACCCGTTGAACTACAATAATTAATCCAAAACATGTAATTATATAAAAGGGATCGGTTACAGGACGGAAAGCTTCCGATGGATATGTGATAAGCTCAAATAAATCCCTAGAGCTACTCTCCAAATTAAGAGATCGAATCCACAAGGAATCAAGAACCTCACGATAGACTTTTTCATTTCAAATTCAGCTAAGCAAAGTATGAAGTAAATTAAATAACAATGCAAATAAATATTAAAAATCGGTTTGTTTATCAAATGGGAAAGCGTCAGGTTCAAGGAATTTCTCAGAAAATCAAGTAATGAAGAAAAATTAATTGGTTTAAAATCGAATTACGAACAAGTTCCAGAACTCAAATCACTAAGGTAAAATAAACCAACTTTCGTTGCGAGCATCTACTATATTTAAAACCTAAGAAGCCAAATTCCTTTGTGAATCCTAAATCCTAAATGAGCATTAAGCGCATGTTCGATTTGTTCACAAAATATCTAATCTAAATTCCTTTGCAATTGTCTAATTCGCTCACCATAGGTTTTATCAGATTATAAATCACACTGTCATGTCAATTTAACAACCCATAATCTCGATTCTAGGTGATAAATTTAGAATTAGCTTTAAGTGCAACGTAGATGAAGAACTAACAAGTTTAAATCCTAGCCAATCAATCAATATATCATTCCATGAAAACCCTAATGAGAATTCCCCAAACCTAACAATGAATCTACTCACACATATCAATTGAAATCAAATACATGAATAGAATAGATATTATATGAATAAGAATAGAGAAATAGAAACATGGGTTCGAAATCTTCTCTCAAGTAGTACAAAGTAAGATCAGCCCCAAGCTCCTAAAAACTCCCTTGTTCTTCGTCGCTCAAAGTTGAGATATATCCCACAGAACTTAAAAACACTAATAATATAGTCTAAACACGAGCTGGACTCTTTTGTAAATACATGGAACTTTTGGGCAAAATTTGTTATTCTTCGAAATAAATAATCTTGCGCGCAGGTATAAAAATCGGACCGTGTCAACCGACACGCATGGTTGTGTCGCTAGACATAGTTGAACTCGAAAGACACCGACTTCGACTTTTTAGCTACAATGCTCCATAATTGCTCCATAATGTCCAAATGATCTCCAAATGTGTGTAAACCTGTAAGAACTGTAAAATGACTCGAAAGACACA